>JAHZND010000654.1:0-13813 GCA_027744115.1 Acrocyrtus sp. NNG-2020 | reverse complement strand
CATTTTCCCGCTCATCGTCAGAGGAAAAACAAAGTTGGCGGTGGAGTTTTGCTCTTGTTTGTTCTTGCATTTCTGCTAGATTAAATCTTTTTTCTTTGTATCATGCTTATCTACCTTTCTCCCTAGTACTTTGAAGCCAGTTTGCCCATTGTAAATTCCTTTCCTTCCGCCTACGCATTTAGAGTCTTAAATAAAAAAGCTCAAAACGAGAAGGGAGCAAGCACGTGTCTGCTTGTGGGGTTCTTTTCGGCGAGGCTAATCCCTTTTTTTGGGGTGCGTACTGGTGTAATAATGATTACACTCTGTGTAAAAAGTGGGAGCTAATGCATGTCATTTCCAGGTCAAATCACATAGCCACCCCAGAAATTAACCGTAATGATGGTAATAAGACGAGATAATGCTTCGAGATGGCCATCAGAACAGAAAAAAATCTTTTCCTGGGTTTTGGTACCGGAACCCTTTCCCTGAATAAAAATGGGAAGGGCAGTTACTTAAAATGGATTACATGTAGGCAAAGCAAAACGCTGTGTGCTTACAACAAAGCTTAGTTTTCACTTAATGCTATTTCACTAACCCAAAAAATGTCCGCTAATTATGTTATATGGAGAAAGGAAAGCCCTCTCGAAAAAAAATCGTAGGAAAGAAAAGCGATATATATTGAATAGCTACCTGCTTTTTTTCTTTCTCTCTTTCTTTCACCCTACTTTATTCATCTTCTCCATCCAATTTCAATTTAGAACTTTTCCTGATCCCATTCTCGGCCTGTCCTCTACGTTACGTAGGTGTCTTGTGTGTACTTTTTTTCCGTCTTGGGTGGGAGAAAAAAAACTTTAGGACTACGAATTTGTAGATTTATGAGGGTAAATCAAGAGTCAGGAGAGTTCTTAAGACAGATTAGAATAAATGAGAGTCTCTCTTTTCTCTCAAACAGTTTCGAGAAATTGAAGCAAAGAAAAAAACTCTTTGGACTTATTTTTATAGTGAAACTACCCACGTACTTGGTGGAAAGTACTCTGGTGCTTATGCAAAAAAACGACATTTCAAGTTGTACACTGCCCCACAGCTGACTATTTTTGCGTCCCATTCCACTCCTTAAAAAATGCAAGATATTGTAAAAGAAGTGCTTTCTTTCCGCGTCCTTTCAGCCATGGGAGAAGGGTATTTTGCAGGTTTCGTTATTTATGCATATTGTATTATTTCCTCCACACAGAGATACTCAATACAATCCATTGGATTTTTATACAAGACGACTTCTCTCCATCCACATCCACATTTATTTTTGGAGGGAGGCCGGGAAGGGATGACACAAGGAAAGAAAAGAAGGGCTATAAAGTGGCCATTCGCCTGCCGCCCCCTCTCCCTTCTCCGTCTGTCTTACGACGAAAACTGTTCTTTTGTTGCTCTTTATTATTACTCCACACAGAAGTTAAAATAGTTGCAGATATCCAGATAGACTATTTTTTTTCTCTCTAGTCGGCTTCCACTCTACTTTTTACGCTCCTTTTATTTCCCTCTTTTTTGAATCTTTTATAATTTTCTGCATCTCTCTTTCTCTCTCAGCTTCCCTTCCCCACACTGTGGAGAGGAATGCCGGGAATAAATATGTGCCTTTTTTGGGAAAGAATGCATATAAAAAATAATGCTACGTTGCTCTTCCTGATTATGCGAAAGTATAATGATTTAGTGTTATGTACGGGAGAACGTGGTTGACTGGCCTTGTAAAAAAAACTTCTTTTTTTCGGTTTTTTGTCTTTTTTCCTCTCCTTCCTGATTATAATGGCTTGTGTCTTTGCTCTCATACCAGCATTACAGCATAGAGCACTGCTATTACTACACTCCGTCAAAATGCACTACTATAAAGGGTACCTTTTTCCTTTATGCAATTGCTCTTTTTTTAATAGTCCGTAGTCCGTGCTAAAGCGAGAGACACGAGTGAGTAGTCTACATGGAATAGTCGAGCATTATGCTTTTTTATGCTATGCTCTTTCTTCCGAAACTAGGTACGATTTTTTTTTCTACTCCTTTGACCAGAGGGTAAAGAAAAAAGTCTGAAGGAGGAAGACGCGAGCGACAGCATAAATTTATGCTGATTTACCATTGCGTAATTGAAAGTTATAGCTAACCCTTCCCTACACTCTCTTCCCTCCTTCTGGTGCTCTTTTTCCATCTCAACACTTTTTTTTGCCTTGTGCCATCGCTTCCATGTGAGCAAGCTAAGTAAGTTTCTCTTCCTTTTTTTTATTCCTTAGTCTTCAAGTAGTGCAAGCAAAAACTGTCTGCGAGAGAAGAGGGAAAAGAGAGAAAGAGGAACTGAAAATGCATGTTTGATTTTTTTTGCGCTCACACATTTTTTTTCGAAAAAAGCCGGATAAAGCTGGCTGCAGAAAAATAAAGTAAATTTGTTTGTTTTTTCATATAAAATGTGTATGCGGAGGGATGTGTATATAATATTTGGTTAGCTGAAAGCAATACATTAGGGATGGGAAGAGAAGGGATTGCAAAGAGGAAACTGGTATTTGTGAGGAATTATTTTGGCGAGAGAACTTCTCTCTTTTCCTCTTTTGTTATTATACAAGTAGCAAGCACATAACTCATTGCAGCGAGAAAAAAGGAAGAAAAAAAGAGTTCCGCTTATGTAAGTCATTATAAATGAAGTAGAGAGAGTCTTGAACTTGAACAAGATGCTGGTGAGAGAGTGAGAGTGCTGTGTGCCCCGTCCCTCTGCGAGTGCTGATTGTTCTGATCCAGTAGTGGAAAAAGAAGTAATGATGTTATTGTGCTGCTGGAAAAACTCTTTCATTGTAATGGATAGCAGGGGCATTTTTCACTCTTCTTCCCAAAACCATTCATTCTTGTTTAGACGTGGGGAATTTTTTTCTCTCTGTGTGCTGTGTCGGTAGACTGGTCGACGTGCTGTTTGTTTTTTTAGGTTTAAATACACTAAAAAGTGAAGGATTTATATTGCTTCAAGATTTTTATTTCATTTTCTTCCTTATTGAGAAGAAAAAAAACGGGATGCAGAGGGTAACACCAAAGCTGCCTAAATAGCTCAGGGTGTAAATCTTTTGTATTTACTAATAAACTTTTGCGTTTTTTGCAATTAAAATAAGTGACTCTAAATTAAACTCACAAATTAACCGTGGACTTATAATGCCGCAACAGTTAACCAAGTTACCACCTTCTCACTTACACGGTTAGATGCGTTATTGAAAAATAAATATCCGTCGCTGAAGCATGTATCATATCCGGAATGGATTGGGCCATTCGTCCAAATTCCGATTTTAGTTTTTATTGAGTAAGCAGCATCCGATCCTGGACCTGATTTTACTCATTTAACTTCCTTCTATGCACTTTAATACCAAACCTATACACCTTTCAGGAAGTGCCAGCTTCGGCTTCGTTATAGTATGCTTGCAGTCAGTTTAAGCTTGGACGGCTAAGCAAAGATCTGGATTTTGATTCAGACATTATTTTACAGGTAAGCGAAGTATAAGAATTGGAATTTCACTTAAATCGTATGACTTATGCGAGCAAAAGTTTGTTTGATTGAATGTAATCAGTTATGGTAAAATCTTTTTTAATAAAGACTGCATTAAAAAACTTTTTATTTCTTTAGGTAGTTTTAAAATTCGGAAAGAATTGTAAGCAATTCAGTATAAACGCACGAAACGTTAAAGCTGTGCTAATGGCTACATAGAGAGAGCAACAGTGAACGAAAATGAAAGTGTTAGTCTTGCCTAGTCGCGTTAATTTAGCGCTGGATGTACTAATTCTTCAGAAATGTCACCTACTAACGAGCCGTTTGATTTAGTGTGTGGAGAGAAATGCGTAGTTTTCAATTTTTAATTAAATAATGTTACCACCTTAAACTTTAAGGTGTGGCTAATTTTTAAATTTTCATTCTGCTAATTTTCCGCGTCAATTTTAAACAAGTAAAATGCTAAAACTATAGCTTCATTTAAATGAACAAAGCCATTTAAAAGTTTATTGAATTTTTGAACCGGATAAGCTGCTACTAAACGGCCTTGTTGCTGGCACCATTTTGAAATGCCCACCACATAATTTATGTATACCAGAAGCTTCAGCTGCAGACAAGAGCGGCCATTTCCGCCGTTAGTAATTTCCATTATCATCATCCAGAATGTTTTCCCCTACTGCATTATTTACTTAAGGCAACAAGAAGTGTGCTTAAAATATAGGTCATGCACTGCCTAAGTAGCCGATTAGCATAGTGGAACCAGGACATTGGCGCTTGTATTTTTTTTAGAAAATTGCTGTGCAGTTATTCTATATGAGGATGTGTAGCAGGCTACTAGAGTGAATTTATGCAGTGCTCAAATCAAACATTTTATTTCAAGTCTGTCTAATTCCGCTCTCATAAAATGGAGTATACTGGTATAGCGCTCTCATCTCACTTGCTTTTCCCTCTTTCTCAGAACATTTCTCGTTTCCTATAACTAAAAGTAGGATAAACTTTGGAAAAGAGGGAAGCTTAATAAGCCTCCTTGAAGGGATGCTCCTTCATCCGGGTGAGTGAAAGAGAGTACTTTTTGGAATGGGATTCAGAACAAAAAAATTAAGAAGGGACAAGACAAACAGTGCCAGTATGTTGACACGAATTAATGAGTTTGAGTGGCCTAGCTTTAAGAAAAAGAAGAGGAACCTGGGAGAGAACTGTCTCAGAGAGAGTCACATTCTCCTCACATCCAAGCACATGTTCCTCTCCGAAGAAAGAGGGAAATCGCGGATGCTCCGTTGCTGCTACTCCACAGCTCTCTTTACTACTACTTTACGTATATCTCATCTTATCCATCTATCCACTCATCCTTGTTAAGAATGGGAAAAGTGTTCCATTCACTTTCCCCTCTATTTCGCCCATTATGCATGTATTAGTTATGGAGGAAGAATGATTTAATTTTATATAGGGAGAGAGCGGGAGAGAAAGAGCAAACGCCACTTCGTCTTATTTTTTCCCTTCCTTTGAAAAAGACACGCTTTCCCTTTCTGCATGCATTTACTTTACAAAGTAGAAAAAGCAGTTTGCTCCCCTTTTTTTCTGCCTCTTCCTGAGCCTCGTTGAGGTCGATGAGTTCTGCGTAGTCTTCTTTGGGAAAAAGAGAGCCCGGTCTGGAAATAAAATTTTATGCTAGAGAAAAAGATGCAGCCGGCACAGCATGCCTTATATAGCGCACAGTTTAGAAACCTTTTTTTTCTTTCTTGTCGGACTGATATAAAAAAGGAAGGTGAAGTCTGTTCCATTGTTGTAACGCAGGGGAAAAAGGTGGAGCCCTAATTCTTGAATTTTAATTGCTCCAATGTTGCCAACTATAAATTTAATTTATTGTACATTTACATGGCGTAATTAGTGGGAAAGCGGAAACTCTGCTGCTTCAATGCTCTCTCCGAAGGACTGCGACTGTTATTTTTCGAAGGTGAATCGCTGGAAAAGCAAAAGGTAGACGTTTCTCTCTGGCAGTTTTTCTTTCCACCTTTTGGGTAAAAATTATGTGCTATATATGTGCCTTATCATTAGATGGCTTATTCATTCACAGTTTTTTCCTAATAGGAAAAAAATTATGTCAGAAAAGGACTATCAGAGCAGAGATAGAAGTTAGTGAGAGAAAGAGGAAGAGAGAAAAGTGCGAGAATGTCTTTGAGTCAAGCCCATTTCGAAGAAAAGAGTGTGTAGGTAGCTACCATTTGCACAAAGAGAATTGGAGAATAGTTTCGTAGAAATGAGTCATTTCTTATTGCCTAGAATAGGTGGTTAAAAGTTGAGTTGGAGAGATGGTTAATTGCACACCTTCTTCTTCTGTTTGCAGTTTCGCTTCTCTCTCTTCCAGGAACATTTGAGATGTCGCGGGTATGCAAAGAAAAAGTAAAATATATACTTTAGTCGTGTCGTTGATGATGACTTTTATTATTTTCCTAGTGTCTTTTTTCCCATTTTATACCTAAAAATAAATACTTTATAGCCATTGCCATTGCCATTGCTTTTAGGGAGAGAAGGGCAGAGCAAAAATGGCCTTAATTTTATGGGTAGATGTTTAGTGGTAGTTGGGAAAATAGAGGCATACGCTTTCTTCAAGAGAACTTTTACCTGGAGAGAGAAAAGAAAAAGTAATTTTAAATGTATCTCAACAACATATTAAAGGCCTCTTTGCTGGAGTATTCCAGGAAAGGAGTAACGAAGTTAGCTTGTTCTTCTCTGTCTCTGGAACAAACGAAAGGACATGAATATTGAGCAGGGAAGGAAAAGGAGAAGAGGAAACAAACACAGTTCTAACTTTATTGTCTATAACCTTTTATTAACTAGCAAAAGTCAGTGAAAACTTACGGGCTGACATAATTATTGGAAGGGAATGAATTTTAAGCAAGTGCTCCACTTTACTACTTCTCTGTTTACTTATACAGCGCACTACTCTGGTTCATTGCCTCAATAAAGAATATTGTGTAGGCAGTGGAGAGGAAGGCCCTTTGTTCTTTCCAAGAAATTAACGCCTCTGCATACATTCAAGTTACTTTTGGACTGGAGCACGCTAATAATTTAATAATGTGCTTTACCCTTTTCTCCAAACTTAAACTTCTCCTAGCCCACTGCTAATCTCCAAAAGGAATGGAGTAGGTAAGTGAACTCCTTACGGCCATAACTGTAACTTTTGCCAAGTCATTCAAAAATTTGCTGAAATTTGATTTTATTGATGCTATTGACATTTTCATCATAACTGGATGCCGTATTCTTTATAGATATAGACAGAAAATAGAACTGTAAAAGTAAAAGTATGAGAGTTGAGTGGAGAATTGGAGAGAGGATTTTTTATGGGACCTTTCCGTATTTGCGTGCCTAAAGCTGCTAAAAAAATTTCATTGCAGTTACAGTTTTATAAAGAAAAAAAGTGCTGCACGCATTGGCGCTACGTTGTGGATATATCATACAATTTTTTTATATTTCTATCCGATTCCAAGCCGAGATCGAATTTGGAGATAAAACCTTTTCCAGTGTTCTTAACTGTACTGTACAGCTTATATTAGGAGAAAATGTGGAATTTGATACTGCGGTAGCTTCAGAGAAAATAACCATTTTTTGTCATATATTATTTCATGGGTTATTTGGCGAACTTTGATCAAAGCTGGTCGGGAATTTGGAGGAAAACCTCTTTTCTAGAGAGAGAGAAAAAAGTAAGTCAGGAGTAAGTGGGCTGTGCCTGATAAAAGGTGCCAAATGCCAATCTGTTTTTCGCGCAGTTATTGCAGATGAAAACGCATACATATACAGCATATGCGACCGTTATAGAAATAAAATACATTATTTTGTGACCTGTATATAAAATCCACTTCTTCTCATCCGTGGAATCCGCCGCTTGCCCTAGCAAAACTCCCTCCAGACAAATACTTGTTTATTTCCTTCTATCCATTTCCTATCCCGACCTTTTCATATACACTTTAACTACCCATATAATATTTATATAGATGTATGCTGACTCCAAGCTAAAAAGAAAGAATTTTGCAACACTTCCATCAAACCTCCAAAAAAATATCTAAGTTAGTTATCCATCTGTGCTCCGCTACTTGTTGTAAGATCAAGAGAAAAAAGGGAAAACTGCACGATAGGTAAACAGAAAGTGGAAAGGAATTTGAACCCGTCGTATATAAAAAAAATGATTATTTTTCTATAAAGCCCCTCAATATTTTTTATACCGCACCGCCTGTAACCGTATAGCGAGTCACTGATGGGACCTTTTCTATATATTTTTCGGGTATGATCTCACACAACACACAAGACTTTCAAGTCATCATATCATCCTCATCATAACAACATGGATTTTGAAAAAAAATGTTGGATCCGGTTCACCAGTTCTTTCTCTTCACTCACTCAAAACCTCATCATCTCACTTTCCAACAGAGATGGAGATACGGACTACGCAGACAGAAAATCACATCAAAATCATTGCTTCTCCAGAATCATATTACATTATCATCGTAGATATCTCGCGAAAAAACACAAGCTGGGGCATTCACTGTTGCAAAAAAATTTTCTCGTATGATAGGTTATGTCTTCTCTTCTGCTATTGCTATCCCAGTTTACCATCATCCAATTCATCGCTAGTAGAAAGTGAAAGTGTAGCTGCTGCTGAATAGCAGTGCCGCACAGGCACTGCACTCTCCTCTCTTACTGGCACTATGGCTTAGTTCACTTTTTTCTTCCTTTTTTGTACTCTGATGATAGCTAGAGAGAAAGTGAGGGCTCAGCCTTCCCACGAGCTTTCACTTTGTTCGGAGCCATTCCAACTGCACAGATGGATAAATGTGAGGGGAGGATGGATTTCAATGGAAAATGGGACACAAAATATTACATTTTGAGCAATAATAATAATAACAATAATCATAATGGGGATACTACACTCTCCAGCTAGGATATATATATATTTTTTTACATGGCGGGATGAGGATGAGACTGGGATCGAGTGTGGACTGCGGAGCAGAAGGAATTGTTATAGAGGGACATTTGAAATGAAACATAATTCTATCTGCATGTGGCATACGAGATGATGAGGATAGTGATGGTGGTATTTTTTACAATAATTCTGGCTTCAGCTGGAAAACTAACTTTTACTGTCAGTAGTGGATAATGATGAGATCTAGATTGTTGAGTCAGTGTCGCACACATATGACATCGCCTCAAAGTCTGGAGTATTATTGTTTTTCGTAGTGGAGAAGTGCGCTTTTTTGCGCGCGGGGAGAGCCATATTGGCAAAGGTTATTTTTGGGGTGTGTGGTTATACTACTCGGAAATTTCCACTTCTCAACTTTCACATTAACATTCATGCATGCGTTCATCTTGATGATGATGACGCTCATTGGTTTTAGCTCAGCTGAAGCATAATGCAGATTACGTTACGTAATGTGATATGCATTGCATTACATTTTCTCTCGTACGGCAGAGAAAAAGGGGCGAAAGGAGGACTGAGGAAAAAGGATGAGAGGATAGTGAGGATAGTGATATTTTATTGCTAGTTTAGTTGAAGCTCTGTTATGTGGTGTCATGTGTAAAATGGAATATTCAAATGGACACGAACTGAAAAGTCTGGGAATGCGATTTACATTAAAAATAAGAGAATGAAACAGAGATTATATTGAGCTGACAAATTTGCTCCACTAGCGCAAGCTTAAATTTTAAATTATACACAAAGTTTGTCTAAAATAGGATGGCTCGGCCGTGTAGTTTAGTTGAAGCTCTGTTATGTGGTGTCATGTGTAAAATGGAATATTCAAATGGACACGAACTGAAAAGTCTGGGAATGCGATTTACAATAAAAAAATATAAATCTGTGCGTTTGCAAAGTAAAGGCTTTGAAGGTATTTTGAGGGGATATGACAAAAAAATATATTTGAGCTGGGTAGTGAGATGTTCCAAAATTTCAAAAGGAAATCGCAGTTTCATGTCGCGAAGAAAGTGCTTTAATATTCCTTTGAGTAGGTTTGTGGTAAAAGCGGAGAGGAAAAGTGGACTGACGTCGACGTGTTTCTAGTGTTTATGCGTGTGTGACGACTTCATTTGCCAAAGTCATTTTATAGACAAGCTGGATTTGCATTATTATTTGAGATAGTAGGTCACACTTCTGACCTGCTATAATGCATGTGGAGAAGATTCCAGATTTTTTAAAAGGAAAGTCGAATTTTCGTTCAATTTTAGCGCCTCGCTCTCTACTGAAGCATTTAATCTTATGTAAGTAGCTCACGAGTGTGAAAATGTTATTCGTGCTGATTTGTTTCTGTAGGTAGATCAAGGCTAAAATGGAGACTGAGAACTGCGGGGCTCCAGTAAAAATAGAGAAATGCAAAAATTGCCAGTCTTTGATCGCATCAAAAAATTCAATTAAGAAAGTGACAGAATTACCTACATTCAAATTAGGTATTGCATTGGCACCTTGACAGAGTCACTGGAAAAAATACTTTTCGCTGAAAAGACAGTTGAGAAGTTTTGGGATAAAAAATCCAGCAGAAAGCGTCCATTGTTCAGAATGACTGTGTAGAAAAGTTGACCAACAAGGAATTTGCTCGGTTCCTTAGTTCTTTTTACAGCCAGCTCATAATAGAACAATAACGCATCTAAAAATAATTTTTAGGTTTGGCCTGTAACAATAAAAAAAATTTGATGCATCATTACTCCACTATACAGATTAACTGATATGGCTAGACGTTCCACAACTTATTCCATTATATTTTATCGGAATAACCCTCAAAGGAAAGTTTTCTTAACAGTATCGAACTACAAAAAACCGTCTGCGTTTTCTTTATGTATGTAATTATGAGAAAATTTTATGCTGATTCATTCTCTTCCATTGTTCCCTGAAAGATTATTTTTTTATTATCCGAATAATTGAGGTGTAAGTATAAATTAGTAAATTATATTGATACTGTATAATCCTGAAAGAAAGAGGTTGCAGTCATTCCCTAGAAAAAAAAATATTTTCATTTGCATTCCTGATTTTGATGGAATAACTAATTTGTACCTTCTTACATAAAGAACCCTTCTTTTCAGGTGAAATTATAAATAGGGAGAAGACTTTATTGGGTGTGCGACGCCTTTTTCTCGTCCTCATCAATTAATTGGCCAGCACCATGCACCATCTCATTAAAGCAAAGCAGGTGCAGTTGCAGTGCCGGTCTAGAGCTGAACAAGGAGTAAATTGATCTGTATCATTTACACCAAACTAGTTTACACTTGTTGGGCCGGCACATAATCAGTCATCATCGTCATAAATAATCGTCATCATCCTTCATCCTTTTATGAAGTGGCCCATCCACCTCACTCTCTCTTCTTTTCACTGGTCTCTCTGCTCAAGCTCAAAATAGCTCTGGCTTTTGCAGTCTCTTAGAAAAAAATACCTACAAAAATATACAAAAGAATGTCCTCCAGCACCATATTTCTTACAGTCCTTATGCAGGTAGAGAGTGAATAGAGGACTTTTCGGTGGACGTACAGACATAAACAAAAAAAAATCTTTCCATACCTAATCAGATGCAACACCACGTCATAGTCATGATCATTTATATTCATTTTTTTAATTTTTGTCCATCCATATCCATCCACCTCACTCCCCTTCAGAGAGTTATTTCTTGAAGATTTTTTATTTCTAAACATAAGCTCGCAAGGAGCTCACCCTTAGAAGAAAAAATTTTTTTATTCTTTTTTTAGAAGATATGACAGCGCTGCTGAACTCTTCTCCGTATGCCTACTTCAACTGTATCACACCAGTCGCAAGTCACACACGCCGTAGCAAGCAGGCTCTACTCACAGCCCTCCTTGTTCACAGGGAATCTTGATGTGCGTGCCCCTCAAAGATTTGGATGTTGGAGTCCCGTCAACCGCAATAATCACAAATGTTTATACTTTCTTGATAAAAAGGAAAAGGATTTATTTATTCAAGCTGCATCACGATCACCAACAATAACAACATAACATGACTAATTTATTTATGTAATGGTTCTACCATGCATAGATGACTCCTTCACGGCTCCATTATTAATGTGGATGGAAAAGACACTGACTCTTTGGATGTGTGTGCCTATAACTACTTATCCATTCAATTGGTGAATCCAACCTCATATTTTATCCTTTACACTCAAATGCTTCTTACTTTTCCAATATATCATAGAAAACCATTTTTTTTTTATTCTTGATAATGCTAATATTTAACGAAAAAAAAGAAAATGGGGACGTGCTGGCTTTTCCCTCCAGATATTTTTATATTTTTTGCGGCAAGGGTAAGAAAAGGACGAAAGTAAGAAAAAGTCAGAGTCGCAGTTTATTCATGTCGTGCCTATGACTTTTCTCTTCATAGTCAAAGCTACATATTTTTTATTACGAAGTGAAGAACTTTTTTAAGGTGACTTCTTTTCCACCACTCACTATACTCACTAGTCACCACTCTTTAAAAGAATGCAGCAATTTTATTCATTTGAGGATGAACAACTTGAGAAATTTTCTATTCCATTCAATTCCAAAATGAATTTGGATCATGTACGGTACATAGCCGTATTTCACAAGAGTGACTGTCACATACCAGCGCAGAATCACCAAATCATATATAAAAATGAAGTAAAACGTAAGCAAAACATTCTATCAATCCTTTTCATCGTGATCATCCCATCCCTCGTAAATCAAAACGTAAAGGGGAGACTAGCAAAAGGAAAGAAGAAGGATCTTTCTTACATTACTGCAATTCATAATATTATCATATCATCGTCTCCTCTTTCAAAGATACCATTTTTAGTGTGAATACGCAAGAAAAGAAGAAAAAACGGGTGGTATGGTAGAATAGGCAAAGGTACTCATATGGAAACCGTCTTTCTATTCTTTCCATCCATCCGACTTCATCACAAAGACGGGAAAAAGAGAGAAAGAGAGACTCACTACAACTGTGTCGTTTTATTCCCTGTTCCCTTCAAAGTTTTTATACACACTTGAATGATGACTTATGCATAAGTCACATTGTTATCATATCAGCATATCAAATCTGGAAAAAAAGAGAAGAAAAAAAAGAACAGTGAGAAATCCTCTCTTTGCTTATGGTATAGTAGGCATACCCCTTTTTATTTTTTTTCTCTTCTCTTCTCCTCCTCCACCTTCAATTCTTCATGGTTGATCGTCCTTCTGACTAGTTTTCTCTTCACATTCAAATAGACTGCTATATCATAACTGTAAATAATACACGTACAATAGATTTATACAAACATTTTTATGTGAAGGCGGAATGTCCTCTGAATCCTGAATGGATATTATTAAAATGGAATGGATGAAGAATGGAGAAGAAAAAAAAAATATGAGGTTGGAATTTTTTTTGTACGAGTGCTCCGCATAAAAAAATACCATTCCCGGAACTATCACTGCATATAAGACAGTTCCGGAAAATAAAATGTAGAGAGGGGAGGAATGGAGCTGATATTTTTGTGAGTGTTATCTTCGCCACTTGCTGCAGTGTGAGATGTACTTGGATTGCGTCACAATCAAAATCTGCAGTTTTTCGTACAGCGCTGGGAGCTGGCGTTACAGTGAAAAAAATATGACAAAATTAGGCATAAAAATAGGTACAGCAAAAAAAAAAACTTTTGGAAATGTGAAGTGCGAATAGGAACGTATGAGGATTATAATATTGCGAATACATATTCGAGTTCAAAAATGTTTGGGCGGCCACATCAAAAAAAATCTGAAAATAGAAGAGGCAGTAATGAAAACTGGCGGTTAACTCAAATTCAACTTTCCCTTGATTTTTTGAACTGACAATGAGCCACCACACAATTTGTGAAGTTGTATGGTTTCAATCATCCCTGCAATTTTAATGTCACGGCCGGCACAGCAAAACCTTCATCCAAAAATATCTAACCTTCAGTCCAGAAAAAAGAAGACAAATCGATTGGAAGCTTTTATAGGATTTTGGACTTCTCATTGATATTGCTCTGTTGTTATTGCTATTGCACCTAAAGACAGATCACCAAAAAAATTCTCGTGTGATTGGCTTTGGCTTCCTCCCTTATAAAATTAGCTTTGCTAGCATTGCACCAAATAAAAAAAAATTGTACAAGACATAGCCGCTTGTTATGGTGCAAGAGCCCAAACAATTTTTTTAAACCAAAACTCTCCAATTCATCTTTTTTTGCATGAAGTCACCTGTCCGTTCCGTTAACAAACGATTACGTCTTGGTAGAAATTTTTTTCGGTTTTACTTCTTCCTTGTGAGTTACTAGCCTGATTGTGTCTTTTGAAATGCTTCCTTTCATCCTTCCAAAAAAAAGTTTGCTGCAATGCCTC
>JAHZND010000653.1:0-15690 GCA_027744115.1 Acrocyrtus sp. NNG-2020 | reverse complement strand
TCAGCTCTTTTTCTTCCATCTTCTCATGATATGACTCCATAAACGGAATTGGATTATTATTGCTACTCATTTCCTGCTACATGCGTGACTTACTCATTCCTAGTGAAAAGCAGTGGAAAAGTGGAAAGAAAATTGCACCACTACCACCACTACCTCCTCTCATCATCAAATTCACATCAGATCCAACAATCCAACTAGTACCAGAACCAGAAGAACAACCGCACATTTACCAACTTAAACATGGGATGAGGTAGAATATGATGCAACAGACTAATAAACGCTTTTCCACTTTGATGTTCCACTTTTTTTCCAGCAGTTTGTCAGTGATTGCATAATAATAGATGTTGGAGTTTCGGACTGGCATAACCAAAGGGCTTTTTAGCTTTAGCAAAGAGAAAATTTTGCAAGAGATGGAAAAAACCCGTTTCCAAATTAGTCCACAGAAAAAAAACAAATTGCTCCGCGTGGAACCTTTTCAATAAATTTATTGGAAATGTGTCGGACGTGAGGGTGCATGTTAGAAGCGCATAACTTTTTTAGGGAATCGCCCATGGCTCCCCTTAATAAAAAAACCGACCGATGAGCAGAATTGAGTGCAGTTTTATTACATATCGGTCACGTGATCAGACACATTGCCATATGTTTATCTAACAAGTAATTAGTTTTCAGTATAGTGGAGAGTTTGGAGTTGATAACCCTCCTGGGAGTAACTCCTTCTTTTGCACCTGTTTTCTCCTTTTTGCTGGAAAAAAGCGCATCTGTTCTCAAAAAGGTGCTGCCAACAAGAAAAAGGCTGCACTTGTCGCATTTTTGCTTGTCTTGTCTTTCTTTCTTGTTTTTTTTTTACTTTTCGCCTATCAGCTACTTTTTCCTGCTTTTTCTTCTACCTATTCTTAGCCAAAAAAGCAATTAATCATCAGCCCTGCCGGAAAAGACTTGAAGGAAAAAAAGTTGAAGGAAGGTACATCGCTAATAAGAAAAAATAATTTGCTTTCTTCACTTTCACTCCTGACAAAAAAATACACGCTTCACCGTGCACCACTACCACTCTTCCCATTCCCTCTCGTCAGATGCGCCTTGTTGCCTTTTCTTCCTTGTCTCCAAAAAAATTAATTCTGTCATCACTCCCAAAAATATCGATTTTTTTTCTTCTAGAGCTGCGGTCGCTCAAGTGTGTGAATGCGGTTGGCTACAAGCACACTCCAAATAATATTAGATCGTTGCCACTCATCCATTTTCCAGTGAGAGGATGTATGAAAAAACCTCCTCCACCAAAAGGATCAAAACTTTACATTTTGTATGAAAACAGAAAAAAAGTTGTAAGAGCCACTCTTGCTCTTGGATTCCTATTTTTACAGCTTATAGTCCTCAGTCTCTATACGCTGCAGCTCGATCGATAGAAAACTGACAACGGTGGTGGTAGTGAATGGGAAAGTACACGAAAATAAATTCATCTTACTCGCTACTTGAAAATATCAAAAAAAATTAATTCTGTCATCACTCCCAAAAATATCGATTTTTTTTCTTCTAGAGCTGCCATCGCTCAAGTGTGTGAATGCAGTTGGCTACAAGCACACTCCAAATAATATTAGATCGTTGCCACTCATCCATTTTCCAGTGAGAGGATGTATGAAAAAAAACCTCCTCTACCAAAAGGATCAAAACTTTACATTTTGTATGAAAACAGAAAAAAAAATTGTAAGAGCCACTCTTGCTCTGGGATTCCTCTTTTTTACAGTTTATAGTCCCAGTCCCTATACGCTGCAGCTCGATCGATAGAAAACTGACAACGGTGGTGGTAGTGAATGGGAAAGTACACGAAAATAAATTCATCTTACTCGCTACTTGAAAATATTTACGGAACGGATTTCACAACAATATTTTTAGGCACAATCTCCCAAAAAAATGCAGCGAGCATCATAAAAAATATTTCTTTTTTTATACTTTTTCTCGCTCTCGCTTTCCCGCTTTTCCTTTTTCTTTTTATACCATTTCCAATCTTTTCTGTCATGTTTGATAGGTGAGTTGCGGTGACGTGGCTCTTTCTCTTTTCCCTTTTTATGGTGTTATTTCAAGCTTATCGTGACCATGATCCGCCGGAGTGTACTCGCGCAACTTCATACAAAAAAAGGAAAACTTTTTTCTCTTTTTACTTTCTTCTTTTAATGCTGAGCAAACACCACAACTACCACCACCAGAAAATATTATGCAGTTAGTAAAAGAAAAATAACTTTTGGTTGCAGTGCACAAACTAGTTTTTCCCTTTTTTGAAGTTGACGCCGACTTTCTTCTTCCTTAAATTAGGAAGGGAAAACAGAAGAAAGAGAAAAATCTGGAAAAGTCAAACAACTTCTTTTTTATATGCACATGAGTTCCGGATTCATCGCTAGTAACGAAATAATATTTTTTGTATGCGGTCTCGCTCTGCACTGCCGACAACTGCAGAAAAAGAAGTTTTTTTTATCTTTTCAGACGAAAAATAAAAAATTGTAAGCTGGAGTGCCTTTTCTATGTAAGGCTGAAACACACGCACAAATGTCATAAAAATATTTTTTGTTGGGTGTGCTTCTGTGCTTTTAGCATGCAGCAAGCAGTATACGAAGGGGAAAAGTGAGTCATAAAAAATAGTGCTGGAGAACAAAATATGTGTACTTGCTTGCCTACAGAATTTTTTTTCTAAGCAAACCAGCAGCAACCGGAAGTAAATATGTTGTAAAGAATAAAAAAATATAATTCCTTGAAATGGTTAAAAACGCGCGTATCTCAATCAAAGAAAAGGAAAAGGGGGTTCGGCTCTTTACAATTTCTCTCGTTGTCAGCAGCTTTCTTTTGTAAAGAGATTAAATTTTTTTGGATGCATACGGCAGATACGGCAGACGTCTGCCGTATCAAGGAGCAGATGTCGATCAATCATTCTCCAAAAATAAGGATCTTGTTTAGGCTTTTTGTGCTCTGGAAAAAAGGGTTTCCTGGAGAGTTAAGGCAACGTTTGAATTGATGAAAGTATTTTTTGAGGATTTCAGAGCAGGGCTTTTTCATACAATGACAACTTCCGAGTGTATGATATAGCAATAAATAAATAGGGGCAATGGCAATGTTTCCAAAATTCCCGTTTTTCTTTAGAGAAAAAAAGTAAAAAATATAACTTTCAGCGTCAGCATCAAAATCATCTTGTGGAAGAAATAATATCGGATCAAACTTTTAAGCGCCTCATCCTCATCCTCATCCATTCATTTTTCTTGTCTTGAAGGGAGAAAAGCCGAAGACAGATCAGTGAAATGGTGAAAAGGGAGCTGAGAGACGGAGAAAATGGGAAGCGGGAGATGTAGAAAAAAAATAATGGTTCGAGGCGCCACTCTTTTTCTTCTTTTTTTACTTCCCCATCTCACTATTTTTCGGCGTCATTGCTTCTCTTTTTGATAGAAAAAAATGTGATCCGCACATTCTCTGTTTTTTTCTCGATGCTTCTCTAATCCTTGTGGATTCGATCCACTCAACAAGAAAAACATAGTAGAAATCTTCAGCCATTCCAATTCTCACTCACTTCGTATTTCGTATAGCGATGGCGGTGCATTCCAATCTAGCACTGCCAAAAAAATATTTTTTTTCTGGCTGGAGCCTACCCGAACAAAAGAAGCATTTTTTTCGCGTCTACAAAAAAATAGGAAAACGTGACGTGTTGAGATGCGCAGGAATCTAGACAAACTGAAACGCCGCCGCTGCACTACGATTTACAACCGCGCCCATTATTACCTTTTTTTGGAAAATGAAATTGGGGCAACGGCAACAGAGTGCTAATAAGTTATAGATGAAAGGCACAAGTTTTTTTTATGAATTTTGCGAAACAGATGGAGAGGAAAGGAAAAGTTTCCCTTGCTATGACAACTTTCTCTCGGTGGCTACAGTTATGATGAAGATGGAGCAAGAATAAACCAAACCACTGCAGCAAATATAGTATCTGTGCTGCTGAGTCCCGAGTCCTTTTCAGTTTTCTGCGGTTTGTCCCAGCGCGAAACCGAGAGAGAGTTGAGGAGAAAGTGTGGTAGTTTATTAAAAAGTTTTTTCCCCGGTGGTAGTGGTGCCTAGTGCCTACTGCCCTGACAGTGATTAAATGATATTTTTTGGTAGAAAGGCACGGCTCGGGAGACTCTCTCATTAACTCACATGTCAAAAGGATGACGGTCTAGAGCTGATGCGGATGCTGAGAGGAGATGGAAGAGTAAAACTTTTTTAAAAAGTTATTTTCAGTTATACACCAAACATCAAGTTTCACTCTCTACTTGGTTACATTTATAGCAAGTCAACTCACAAAAAAATAAATCTGTCCGAAATAACAAAAACATTTTACTCTATAAGACCAAAAATCTTAAAGGAAGTGAAAGTGAGTAAGAAAATCGCCTTCGGCAACTTTTCTCTAAAAGGGACCTATGTGGGCTGATGCGCCGTGCCGCACGTTTTCTTCTTCAGATCATCAGATCTTTCCCACTTTTCGCTAGCTGACCACAGAAAAAGATTTTCTTCGCGTTGCCGAGCTCCAGGCAAAATAATTTTATTATCCCGTCTTGTCTTCGCCTTTCCGTTTACAAGGAGACTGTCGCAGACTAAAAAATTATTTGCTTGTTGCATGCCCGTTTGCAAATGCATTTGCCTATAAGTCCGATTTTTTTTGACTATTTTCACTATTTTTTTGATATTGCAACAAATTGCTGGCACTCTTTTTCCGTGAGAACGTGCTACGGCAACGAAATTACTGCTATGGAGGACATAACAAGTGCAGTTATTACAAAGTGCCGGCAGACAGTTGGCACATATGTCACAAAAATCCTTTTTTTTCATAAGCTTACTCTTGCAACTTTGTCCAACTGCCACGCCACGGCCACATTTTTGCTCCTCACGATTTCCACATATTTGACTACTTTCCCAAAAAAAAGTTTTTTGCTCCATTTTATTCCTTCTGCATAAAAAATATCACATTCTGCTTTGATATTCCTTCAGCCATCTGTCTACACACAGCCAGAAAATGAAATGACTGCTTTCCACTTTTCCACTCTCAGCTCCCAGCCATGGCAAGTTTCTAGTTGTAGCAGCGTGATAAAAAAATCAGATCAGGACAGAGGCACACTCACTATTTTCCGGCTACCTCACCACAAAAGTACATAACTGAAGGAATGAAAGGAGCAAAAGAGACAGGAGACGACTGTTGCTCAAACTGGACCGCACTATCCGTTACTGCTCCCACGGCTCCCCTAATAACCGGGAGCAACGACAAGCTAATGGAGCGCAGTTGAGGAAAAGCAGAAACCGAGAGGGAAAGTCTTTCTCCCTACACATTTCCCAGCACCACCACTCCTCCTCCTACTCCAACTCCAACTCCTACCAAAAATCCACATTCGCATTTTTTTCCTCCAAAAAAAGGAAAAAATATGTATCCTTCCTTCCAACTTTTTCAAGTCGGGCACAGTTTCAACTTCAACTCTTCTCCTCGCCCAGCTTCTCCTTCTCCCTCACACTCCATTACACTATTTTTTGTGTGGTTTGTATTTTGTTTGCTCTTTCACTCTACGTATTTTAGCTACGCTGCGAAAACTGGGAGAAAAAGGGACGACGCATGACACCCATGAAAAAAAACTTTTTTTTCTCGTTTTTCCTATTTCCCTTTTCTGTCGTAGAAAATGTAAAAGAGTGCAATGCCCCCTCTTCATTCATCCTCTTCCCGCATATCCCTTTTTTCCTTCCAGTGCTCGTTCCCGTCCTAACTCTTGGATTGCAAAAAACGCTCCAAAATATATACACAGCTAGTCGATATATGCTTAAACATTTCTGCAAAAAAATGAAGTGCTCACAAAAAATCCTAGCTCAGGAGGAGTATTTTTGTGGAGAGGCGTAAGCAGAATAAAAAAATATATACTCCAGCCGGTAGTTAAAAGAGGCACAGCCAGGAACGCCCTATTTGGACAAAAAGCACACAGAGATTACGGGAAAATGTGCGAGTCCAGTTTAGTGAGTGAAAACACTCTGATATTTTTATATTTACATAGGCCAAAAATGCTTTTTCCCACCTCATTCCTCCTCGAAAACAATGAAGTGGGAATGACTGTTTAAAAAATTCTTTTTATTTCCGCTATGCACTCAAAACTCTGTTTAGGCTTGTTATTGTAGTCTTGCACAAAAACAGTTCTTTTTTGTTTTCCTCACTCATTCCAGAGTGAGAGTGGTTGAGTGGTCTGCTCTCCTCTCCATTTACTGGAGTAAATCCTTTGTTAATATATATCCTGTGACATTCTGGCTAGTCTCCATTCAGTCCATTCTCCAGCTACTCCTCACGTGCGTTCTTTTAGAGAGAAAAGAGTCCAGTTCATTTCATGTGGGTTTTGTGGCCGCGTGGCTATGGCTTGTACAAAAAAACCGTAACATTTCACTTTTTACTCTACACTGTGTCGAGTAGCACTTCTTTTGTTTAATGTAAACAGACAAGGATTAAACATTCAGATACCCGTTACTCCTTACCCGCTACCCTTCCCATTTTTTCAGCTTGCTATCTCTATTTTCCTTTTGCGGGAGGATAGGGATAGGATATGTGCGTGACTACTGACTACTTTCCATGCATTCCACTTTTCCTTTGTGGAGTGGCCAAGGAAAAAAAGAGGGGAAAGTGGGAACGAAGCTCAAAAGCATTTCCTCTCATTTCACTGTAGTACCAGAAATAATAGTGAGGCCGCTGACATTTTCCGAACAACTATTCATATAAAAAAATTACAGTTCCGGGGAGCTGGGGGAGAGAAGACCACAATGAACAATGCCTCTTTTATTCTTCAGTAAACTAGGTACAAAATGAATATATTTTTCACTAAACTTCTAGCCATTATCTTCCTACATAAATGTTTCCCATACCAAACCAGCAAAGTTCCAATAAGTAGGAACATGCCTATCCCTCTTCGTTTCACTGTGTACCTCTCGAAAAATAATTTTGGCATTTCAAACTGAAGATGCTTGTGAGCGATTGGCAGTGGTTTCGTTTTTAGTTTTCTAGTCAAGAGTCATCTTCACTTACAATCAGAAGATTCCCCGAAAATAAATCTCGAAATGTAGCGGTCTCTTTAAGCTTTCCACTTAGCGCATGATAGAAAATTTTCTGGTGTTGGGAATTATTGTCCGCGCACATTTCCAAGACGAGAACATTGAGATGAGCAGGTCAAAAATATTGATTGCGAGTTCAAGTGGCAGCTAAAAGCTGCAAATTGTATCATTTTACGAATTTGTTGAAAAATCTTTCTATGTTAAGGAGTATTCATGCCAGTCAAAAACGTGTTATTATTAAAATTTAAAATCATTTTAAAATTTATTAATTTTAAATTCAAGTATTAATTTTCAAAAGCTCAGCAAAACTAGCCTAGAGCTCTCAACAAGCCAATTCAAGCCGGATTTCTCAAGCTCAAGCCAATTCAAGCCAAGCCTGAGCTTCCAATTAAGCCAGCGCCCAAGCCAAGCCGATCCTTCCCAATCAAGCCCTCAGGCTTGGCTTGGATTGGCTTGCAAGCCGCAAGCCTTGAAAACAATCCGCTTTATTATACAGACTCCAAAATAATGGCTAATTTTAAATAAATTTGATATAAAGTACAAAATAGACTATAAAATATTGAAAGTTATAGTAAATTGTCGTAAAACTCAAAGACTAAAAAGGAAGACGATATACCAACATTTTTGTATTCTAGAGTATGCTCTAAACATATTATTTACCCTAGTCAATAGACAGTAAACAGTAGAGTGAGTAGAGAAGAACATTAATAAATCAATAATTTAATTTCTAGTTTGGCGATGCCATTTTTTTATATCATGGAGTGTAGTAGTTGTATCGAATTGACAGTACATATACTGGAATAAATTAATTAAATTATGCTTACAATTGATTTATGTATTACACTACTCCAAAAATCCTTGAACTTTGATATTTGAAGGACTGCCAATCAGTTTTGATATAAATATAAATTAAAGACTAGTAAAGCAAAATTTCGGCTTGAGTTGGCTTGCAAGCCTAACGTCCAAGCCCAAGCCAATCCAAGCCGAAGTTTGGCTTGAGCTTGGGTAATCTCGCAAGCTTGCAGCTTGCAGCTTGCAAGCCAACTCAAGCCGAAATTTTGCATTACTAGTCTTTAATTTATATTTATATCAAAACTGATTGGCAGTCCTGGATTGGGTTGCAATTTTCCCAAGCCTACGGGCTTGCTGAGAGCTCTAAACTAGCCCGACCAGTATCACAGAAAAAACCAAAAATAATTTTATAGCATTAAATTATATTTTTAACGTGAAAAACTACAATAGCATTCTCCACTTCATGGATGAATTAGCAGCACAGCATTAGTGATGTTTGTCATAGCAACATTCAAATAATTAATTGGAACTTCTTCGGTAAGGTGAAACTGAAGGCCAATCCTAACGGGGAGCTACAACTGGGCTTTCCATTTTGCTGCCAAGTAATAGTTTCTATTTTGGCGGCTACTTGAGTAAAAATAGTTTTGTTTGCCTTTCAGGAATTTTTCATCAGCGCAAGCCGCTCTTACAGCCACTGGAAGAAAATACACGGCCAGAATATTATCAAAAGCAGCAATGGATACTGCGCAAGCCCACGCCACAAATGGAATGTGATTCCAGCACTTTAGGACCACCCCGTAGCAACCTGTAATGTAAATCTGTCCTATGAACAGTATTGCACCCCCTAAAAACCCTATAAATATTTGAAAGATGTTGACGATGATTCTCAACCTGATGTACATTTTAATAGTTATATCCTCCACAAACACTGAAGTGGATTTTACTCCTACCAAAGTCTGGATTAACCCCTGTCCTATAAATACTATTAACAATTACAAAAAAGAGAAGCCACATGGCACGGCCAAACTCTATGGCGAAACCAAATGCACCTACTAGTCTGACTACGTACGTAGCACAAACAAAAGGTATTTTGCGATGGTAAGGAGACGGTAACAGCAAGTCAATTAAATAGTAAGGGACGTCTAAGTTGCTAAACATGACAACAAAAGGAATAGACGGTGCAAAAATTATAATTAAAATTGTTATAGCCATTGTGATCCCAGCAAGTAGTTGATCATTTCCAGTTTGAACTTTTGCTGCTGCAAAATCCATGTAGGAAAATATNCAACAAAAGGAATAGACGGTGCAAAAATTATAATTAAAATTGTTATAGCCATTGTGATCCCAGCAAGTAGTTGATCATTTCCAGTTTGAACTTTTGCTGCTGCAAAATCCATGTAGGAAAATATATTTTTTAAAATATATTTCTTTTTTTTCAAAATATTGCTATATTTTTGAGTTACCTTTGTAATAAAACCAATTTGCTTGGTTTAATGCGAGAGTCACAGATTTGTCGTAGATAAGGAGCCAATACACAATGAGTTCCAGAAGAAGGCAAAAGAATAACAGGATAGACATCATCACAGTCAGAGCATCCACGTTTTCAAGGTGGAAACCGTAGAGCTTTAAACATGGAAGAAGTAGGCACAAAGCCATTAAGATTGCTGACGTGCCCATTGCTCCCAGAAATTAGGGTTGGCAAAACCGACACGAACACATGTGTACACGCGTGTACACGGAAAAAAATTTGAATGTGTACGCACTTCCCGGAACACGCGTGTACACGGTTGTAATCGGTTTTGGGTCGTACACGAAACGAACACGGTTGCCAAGGCCTTGTACACGCGTTTTTAAGCAGAAACCGAACGCGGAACTAAAATGGCTGTACACGAACACGGGTTTGTACACACGTGTACACATTGCCAACCCTACCAGAAATGGAATGTATTTAAAGTGGACAGGGGATTCGCGAATAAATGTGATTTTTGAGGGGACAATTACTATTTTAAAAGGAATGGGATAAGTAAAGCTATACAGATAGTTATGGAGAGCTACAGACTTGACAAGGAGTGGAGTCAATATGCCACGGTAATGAATACGGGGTTCTCGCTGAATTTATTTATCGGCCATGATTGATGATTATTGTTGAATTTTTATTTTTTAGAAAAAACTGCAATGCAATGAAAACTGAAAACGTTTTTCAAGTATGATATAAATGTGTTCCCAAACAGCTTTAAAGTAGCTCAACAAGATACTCAGAGCTAAACAACAACGTAACTGTACGGCGCCAGATTGTTTTTGAATACCTGGTTTTTGGACGAACTCAATATAGTTCAAAAAGAAAAAAAGTCAAACCTTAAACTACCCATTTCGTGTATTGGTCTTATTTTTTCTGGTACTTTAACATATTTCAAATTTTTCTTATAATGACTACGACGACGACGTATTTGGTGTATTTAAATTCGCCTTTTTATTTTGGCTGAATGTTGCAGTAAAGCTTGATTTTTATTGTTTTCAAGGGTACCTTAATTTAAAGTAAATTTGAATTTTCTTTTGATTTGGAATACGCCATTTTCATGTTTTATTTTCAATTCACGTTCACGTTTACGAATCACGTTGCAAGAAAGTTTACTGCAGTAGGTGGCTTTTTTTAAGCAAATTTAGTGTTTCCAAATTGCTTCAAACGCTGGTAAGATAAAAAATGTAAAATAAAGAAAGTCGCCCTAACCTGTAACTGAATCACCAGACAGCTTTTCAATAATAGGATTTTAACAAATTTACTATAAATTTTAAAATAAAAAGTCAAGGCTAAACTAGTATGACATTAGTATGAAGGAATATTAAATCTAGATTCAATACTGGCAAAAATTAAATATGGTTATTAAAGCAAAAGCAATTTCTTTTGATTTATTAATCCGATTAAATGTCAACGAGGGGTAAAATTAACTTTACAATTATTACTACCTTCTCTTTATGGTTATTAAAGAAAAAGCAATTTCTTTTGATTTATTAATCCGATTAAATGTCAACGAGGGGTAAAATTAACTTTACAATTATTACTACCTTCTCTTTAATTTTCATGCAGTCAGGATGTACGAATTTATGTATGTGTATATTATGTAATAGCTAGATTTGTAATTTACTTATAAGCTATTAGGGTGCTCCTGTTTATAATTGGGGCTAAATTATAATTTATAATAATTAAATAATTTTTGTAGATCAATTTATCACATTTACGATAAAAAAAAGCCTGAGATTAATTAAAATTCCTTGCCATTCTACATTTCACGGACTAATTAGAAGCACAGCGTTTGTAGTATTTGTCATCGTGATTTCCAGATAATTAATAGGAACTTCTTCGGTTAGGTGAAATTTAAGACCAATCTTAAATGGAAGCTTCATCTGTGCCCTCCATTTTGCTGCCAAATAGTAGTTCCTGTTTTGACGGCTACTTACGTAGAACTGGTTTTGTTTCTCCTTTACAAACTTGTCGCTGGTGCATACAGATTTCACAGTGACAGGTAGAAGATACATTACAAGCATTGTATTAAAAGCGCCAATTGTTACTGCGCAAACCCAAACTATAAACGGAATGTGATTAAAGCACTTTAACGTCGCCCAGTAGCAGCCAATAATGTTGAACTGTCCTATTCCTAGTAATGCGCCCCCTGAGCATCCTACAAACACTTCTACGATATTCAGTACAACTCTCATCCTAGAATATACTTTAATAGTGATGTCCTCGACAAGCACTGAAGTGGATTTGATTTTGGCCAGCGTCTGGACCATTCCCTGTTGTGATATTACCAGACTTACAATTACAAAAAAGTTCAGCCACATTACACGGCTGAACTCAATTACATAAATAAATGAACCTACCAGCCTGAGTACGTACATAACGCACACTAAAGGTATTTCTCTATAGTAGGGGGAGGGTAGGAGCTGGTCAATGAAATAGTAAGGTGTGTCCAAATTACTAAATACGGCAACGAAAGGAAGAGTCGGGGAGAAAAGTAGAATGATAATGTTGAGGGTCATTGTGATTCCTGCGAGAAGTTGTTCATGCCCAGTTCTAGTTTTTGCAGCTGTAAAGTCCAAATGGAAAAAATATTTTTAAAAAATAATAATTTAATTTTGCATCTCAAATTTCAATTGAAACTCTGTCTGACTTTAGTTACCTTTGTGGTATAGCCGATGTGATTCGTTTAATGCGAGAGTAACTGATTTATCATGGATAAGAAGCCAGAATAGAATGAGTTCCAAAAGTAAACAGCAGAATATGAGGATAGACATCATGACATCAAGAGTGTCTATGTTTCGGAGGGGGTAGCCGTAGAGCTTTAAATAAGATGAGAAGTAGACAGAAAATTGCTATGACTGCTGTGGAGAACATTATTCCTAGAAATGGAATGTATTTGAAACGGAGAGGAGACTCTCGTATAAATGTGATTTTTGAGGGGTCAACTCTTATTTTAAAGGGGACGGGATAAGTAAAGCTGTACATGGAGTTGTGCAGAGCTACAGACTTGACAAGAAGCGGAGTCAGTATGCCATGGTAGCGACTGCGGGATATTTGCTGAGCGTGATTACTGGCCATGATTATTGTTTCGTTTACTAATGAATTGCGATGCACTGGTAATCTAATGCTAAATATTTTGAAGCTGCTTCGAAACAATGAGCAAAGCTAACAAGCGGTAAAAGATAGTCTAAACTGCAACTGTGTGGCGCCAGACTGCATTTGGGTAAGAGGTTTTTTACGAATTCAATGTAGATTAAAAGAAAAAAGCTCAAACCGCCTTTTCCATGTACTCCTCTCAATTTTTCTGGTGCTTTAAGATGTTTGAATTCTTCTATTTTTCTGTCATTATTCAGTGCATTTAAACTGACCTTTTAATTTTGACAAGGAGGTTGCAGTTACTTTTGATTTTTATGTTGTCCAAAACTACACAATTTCTTTGTTTTTATTCAACGAGTACTTCACTTTTTGTGATTGGCCATTTGCCTACGTAGTAGTCTCATTTTTGCAGTACCTGAAAGTGAAAAAATGAATTTGGGGATGTCTTTTCTTCTAAACCGATTCTGGTTTAGTGACCACCATTTACATGTTTTTTAAAAAAATAAAAAAATACTCGATTGTGTTGCGTTGCATGAAAATATGCTTTCATGATTGGTTTTGCAGCAAAGATAATACACGTGACATTAAATGTAGGTATATTCATGAGAATGGATTACACGTGAGAATAAGTAAATATGTGGAGCAACTCTCTACATTTTTATTTAACACGTACACTTTGCAACTTTTTAAATGATTTGAAACTTAGAGCAACAAATGTTAGAAAACAATTTTTTCCTTTTTGCACATTCATCCAGTTTCTTTCAAGGTTTATTCAACTACCAAATCTGGAATGACTGCAATAGAAGATAGAAGTCGAACAGTTGTATTTATTTACAGCAACAAATATTCAGCTTCAACTGCAGCACTAGTTTTTTAGTAGTAAAAAGAAATTCGAATTCACTTTCGTTTGCTCCTCTCTCTAACTTTGTGCTAGTAAAATTTCTTCTCCCATCTAAATCGATTTTTTTTGTATTTTTACTAAGGATGAAAGCAGTAGCACCCTACGAGTTAGAATGTTTATTTTTTTGCAAGCAACTTTTCTCTCTTTTCATCAACGCCAACTCCAATGTAGGCATGTGGATTAGAGCACTTTTCATTTCCGCAGCGCTCATTCCCACAAAGAACAGCAAGTCCACCTCCTCTGAGAGTGCTCAGCATAATATGCTCCATATGAATATAAAATGAAAGCTCGAAAAAAATATTAGGCGAGTGAGTACCGAATTCCCCATTTAATTTTTTATTCCTTTCGGTGCCAGCACCAGACCTATAACGCACGCAACACAAACATTTCCCGAGTCAATACTGCATCAAAAAAAGGAAAAGCGACTACAAAGGAAAAAAATATATATCGTGGCAAGTCATCGTCACGCTTTCTCTCTCTAACTCCAAACTCCATTCATATCCTTTTTTTCGGAAACAGCAACAGAGCTGGGAATTCACTTTTGTGAGCTCAAAAGGAGGCCGAGGAAAAAAACATCAGCTGAGCTTTTCCAGCAACATTTCCACATACAAACTACGCACTTTATTTCTTTATTTTGGAGCAAGAGGATAAAAACCGAGAGAGTAGTGATGTGGAGGTGATGCAAGATTCCGATTTACATGTGCTTGAAAAAAAATACACTCACTTTTCTCTTCAGTCTTCACTTCCGCTTTTTTTTCTCTTGTGGGATCCTCAGAGAAGGAGAAAGGGTTAAGGCAAGGCCCTTATTGCCTAACTCAAAAGTCGTTGCTAAAAATATAAGGAAAAACCTAAAAACCTTCCTCAAGGAATATGTTCAGCTAAAAAGAATTTTCTCTGTTTGGCGCCAGAAAAAAGGACGGGAGGAGTTGGATGTTTGGAAGGATCGATAAAAGAAGCTTTTCATGTTCGCTGAAACAACTTCCTTCTCTGGAATGATATCCTCCTTTGCCTCTTTCAGCACTAAAAATGGGTAACGCATTTAGTGGCTCGGCTCGGGTTCTGGGTCGGTAGGTAGTAGGTAGTACAGAGGGTGAAGCCATAAAAACTATCTGGAATAGCGGAATCTTCACTTCTCTAAAGATTATGGAGTAAAGTTGATAAGGTCCAATTTTTAAGGAAAAAGTATAAAAGGATTGATAGGATTTGCGAATTTAGGTCACTGAACTACACCGGAATATGTAATATATGCTTGAGCTTGTGTAGCCGGTACAAAACTAGTTAGCTAACCTAAAAAGGAAGTATAAATTAATAAGCTCATTTCATCCATGTAGCAGCAAATGAGTGATGTGTTAAGCTTTTAAAGTAAAATGGGGGAAGAGGTCGGAGTTAGAATCGGGAGCACTCACTCACTCATTTGCTGGCAGGGTGTGTAAGTAGTTGAAGGAGAGATAAGCGGATTAAAGCTAGTACAAGATGGAAGGGCAGCCCCTCAGGTATTTTTTTTCAGCCTTGTAGCTTCATTCCTACTTTATTCTAGAGATAAGCGGATTAAAGCTAGTACAAGATGGAAGGGCAGCCCCTCAGGTATTTTTTTTCAGCCTTGTAGCTTCATTCCCACTTTATTCTCTGATAATGATGAAGATGATGGGCGACGGCTATTAGTGGCTCAAGTTGTACTACGGCTCGGCTACTACTATAGTCTCCTGAAAAATGAGAGTGGACCTCATTTTTTTTACTACTGGAAGCTAGTAAATCAGCAGATTAAGAACATCTTCCAGTTTCCAGTCTTCTCCAGAAAAAAAATCTTAGGTGCAGCTGTGCACTCAGAAAATATATTTTTTTGCTGTTATCTACCCGCCTACCAAACCAGCTCCACTACATTACAATTTTTTTCGTTTTCTCCAGGGCATTGCTCCTCCGCAAGGAAAGGCAAGGCTCCTAAAATTGTCTGGAAAATGTAATAAGCCATATATAGCTTCTCCTTCTGCTTCGGCTGATGGTGATGGTGACGACAAGGAAATACCATTTCCATTGAAGCGTGTCGTGTCAAGTGCGTGCATGTGCTGTGTACTCTTACTCGAAGAGGGAAAGTGCTTCGCTCCTAGAGCCACTCAAAATTTACTTTTCTTGGCAATTTTCCGAAATTGCGAGTCATCGCCATTGCCAAACACACACGCGCTCCAGCAGCTATAGAAGCTCTCTTCCTACTTCATTCTCTCCGGCTCATCAACTCCGCTCGCAACATGAGTTCCCATTTCATTGTTTTATCTTGCAACAAAAATAATGGTGTGCAGTTGCTAAAAAC
>JAHZND010000652.1:0-47245 GCA_027744115.1 Acrocyrtus sp. NNG-2020 | reverse complement strand
AAGTTTTTTTTGCAGATTTGCCTTGAACAGTGTGAAAAATTGCAAATGTCCAAGTAAAATGACTTGCTTAGGCGATTAAAGGAGAATTTGGTCAAGTAGTTGTCAAAATGGTGAAACTTGTAATGCAAAAATGTAGAGATGAAAAACATTTTCACTATTCTACATTGACGGCATTTGTATAAAAAACTGAAGGTGAAGTGCTCAATAATGTGGATTGGAAGTTGGAAGTAATAAAAATTGCGAGGATAATTGCTGTAATTTTACGGTAATTATTTGAACAATGAAAAGGAAGCATTAAAAAAGTTCGAACGAGCCAATAGAAAAGACTTTTTTTCTGATTTATTTTTGGACTAGTTTGGGATTTTGTGGTGTGTGAGAAAACAATTATTCGCATTCGTGAGGATGACTACGTTGGAGTTGGGGTAAAGGACGTGAAATGACAAAGCAAAAATAGATAATACCACTTTTGCTGAGAGTGAACAGTGAACTTCACACACAACAAAACAAGATGAAAAGCAGAATCAATTGATAAAGTGAGAAAGAACAGAGTGAGGGAAGATGAAGCTGAAAAACTTTTTCCTGTCATGCTCCTCAACGAGCAGAAGTCGAAAATTGAAGGATGAACAGCAAAAGTTTAGCGCAGCTCCAACAACTAATCCGGCTAATGGAAGGCTTATGTCTTCCTCCTCCTCCTCCTCAACCTCTTCAACTTCTCAGAGAGAACGACCTTTGTCCCCAACACGGAATGGTGCTACCTCTGCCGGTATTTCCGCGGCTACTGCTGTGAAAGAGACTGACTTAGTTGACTTTGTCCAGGAACACCCCAAAAAGTCGTTGAGTGCGGCGTACTCATACGGGAATAGTAATGGGAGCAAGTTACCGACATCCGCCTCTGCCAATGGAAGAATCCCCGGATACCATAATGGCTCCTCCAATAATTTAAGTAATGGAGGAGGAAGCACTCCCAGTGTAACTGCCTCTGGTGGTGGAGGTGGAGGCAGTGGCGGGAGTGGAAAGTATTATAGTAATCATCAGTCCAGCAAACGGGTTCTGGACGGTAGGAGCAGTGCCGCAAGTCGTCGTGCAGGTGACCGTGACAGTGCGCGAGATCGGGCTGCAAGGGAGAGAGATGCTTATCAGCAGCATTATCAGTACTATCAACATCAGAACGGGTATCATCAGCATCATAATAATGTTGAGAAAGGGTCGGCTGGATCTGGTGGCGTGACGTCATATGGAAATAGCCGTTTTTACGATGATTGCTACCATAATCATAGCAGTAATGGCCACCACCAACCCCACTCATCTAATCACAGCACTAGATACAGCAATCACTCCCACTCCCACCAGCATCAGTCATCATCATCCTCCAGCAACAATAATAAGTCTAGTCCACCCTCCTCCCGAATAACCAACGGGGGAAGTTCCCGGCACCATCGGGCTCCTAATGGCCAGTCAGAAGAGGAGAATAACTACTACAGACATAATAATGCAAATTATGGAGATTACATACTCACCCGCTAGTCTCGGTGCGAACAATTAAAATTACCTAACTACAGAACTACTCGCTAATAATTTAGGATAGAAAGAATATACTGATTTATATGAGTCTGGTATCCATTATATAAATGCTTAACTTGCTGTAGTGAGGTCAGCTTTTGGCAAATAGGTACAATTTTTTTATTCTTACGTCGTTACCCCGAAGGATACTTATACAATTTGGGGAAAGCACTTGGCATTGATCAAGATGAAACTATTTTTGGTGCATTTTTGCACTCTAGACGTAGGCGGCCGTTTCCGACAGTAGCATTTTCATAAGAAAAAAAAGTAAAAAAAGCAACCAACCAATTTTTGCTTGGTGTCTGGTGGGCAAAAATGAGAAAAAGTATTTTTGGGCTTTTATTCCGTTTACGAAACAAACATTATTATTACATTTGTGCTGTGACGTCTGACGTCCGTCCATTTCCCTTCCAAACACACAGCTTTACTATTTTTAGATCATTTCTACTCAGCTCCCTACAAGTCATCAAAAATATATGGGAGGATGCCTACGAAAAACCAGTCAAATTCCCATTTTCATTTATATGCCAATATATAGCTTGTGTCTTCCATGATAACGCTCCTCCAGCTATTTGTGAATGTTGAAGGAGAAAAAGAAGCTGCCGTTTAGGAAGGTATGAGAATATTATTGCCATTGCTTTGGAACTGGAAGGAATATGGCTATTACGTGCAAGGAAGGAATAAATTTGTAATCGTACGCAAACGGATTAGAGTCAGTCTCATGGAACATTCATAAGAATGGCTAGTTTTTTTGTAGGAAAATGAAAATCGGCAGCAACAAAAGGGGGAAAAATTGTTCCCATCTAACGGTGGAAAAATACTCCGATGGGAACGGTAAATGGGAAGTTGTAACGCTTTCCATGTACAATTTGGCAGGGGTAACATTAGCGTTAGATAATGTCATAATTTCCTCTGACTTGATATGATGATGGTGGTTCTTAATAAGCTGTTTTTTTATTTGCTGAATTTTTACTACTGCATTCCGTTTAGAACCTTTTTGGATAATTTCGGGTGAAATCGGCCCAGCACAAGTTTATTCTTCCCATGGGCTCTATAACTCAGTCTAGCACTGTCCTGCTGTGCCTAATTCCCATTCTCTATACCTTTCACTGTCACTCAAAGTCATACCTGACCTACTTGCTGCACGAGAAACAATAGGCAGGCCGATAGTTCTAATTATAACTTTAGAGACTATGCATGTTTTAGTAGATATCCTCCAAAACAACTGTCACATGCTAAGCCTGTACTCATTAAAGAATTATTAAATTAGAGCTTGCTTACCGTATTGGATACGATTGTGCGATACTGCTTGTAAATAGTATAGCAGCATTTCTTGACATTTTTATTGTTTTAAGATGGAATAAAATTGCTTAATAATGCAAATGCACGGAAGGGAATTGGGCACGGAGGAATAAATGAGTAGCGGAAATCCCACTAACAACTGATATTAATAGCAGTAGGTAGTAAGCTGCTGAAAGCGCTAAGACTACCCTAATTATTATTATTAATATGGTGGAATCTAGAAACCCACTTTACTAACAATTAATGGCTTGCGTACGGTGCGGTCTGTATTAAATATCAAGTCGCCCCATTGCGGGCGTATAAACGCAGCAGAGTTGTTTTGTTTATTTGCCTACTTAACTTAATTGTACGTTAAAAACGTTAAGCCAACAAGCTAAGCTCAACTATCAAATTCTTGTCATTCTCATAATGTCCAATTGATATTAGTCACAATAGGGACCTGATAAACTTGTCATGTCTATGCTTATCAGTGTAAAGTGTAAGTGATGAATCACCGAAGATTACTCTGCCAATGCCATTATCAGTCGTCAGGACTCAGGAGTCAAGTTTATTACTGAATCAGAGATATCGAAAGTCATGCCTAATTAAAAAAACAGGCTATTTTTGACTTCGACATGCCACATATATTCACGTGCACGATTGAATGCCAACAGTCAGCAGTATGTAGAATACCTACATGGCTGATGAAAGTTTCTGCGCGTTTGTTTCCCCTTCCTCTATTCAATATCATCGCATTGCCAAGTGCCAAGTCCAGTATTCTTATCCAGTCCATATTATATTGTTTGGCCTTCTTCGATAAGAACTGCCACTGCTACTACTAATAAGCTAATAGAATAGAGCTATGCCTTGCTTGTTGCTGAGGAGAGCTAGATAGGTCTGAATGAACAACGAAAGTAAAACGATTCTTTTACAAGTCGTAAATTATACTTCACAGTAATTTTTGGGCTGCTGTAATGTCATGCGCTGTCATCACCATCAGCTGCTTTATGCTTATGCTTGTTGCTGATTATGTATGACTAAATTGAAGTTGAAATCCTATCAATAGATAGTTCAAAAGCTCATCATTTGTCTTGTCGTTAGTGGGGATTGGGGATGTTAATAAATGCGATTTGCAATTACTACTTTTGCTATGTCTGCAATATTACGTAATTTATTCAGCTATGCGTTTAGCAAAATCGGCAGATATGAGACAGACAAGAAAAAATGTAAACATGGTAGATTTTCATTTTCGTTGCTTATGCTTTTCCTCAGCAAAAAAATTAAAATATTTTGTAGAAGTTTGAAATTTGGTTTATTTGGAAATTAGACAGTTAAGTTGAGTTTAAAATTTTTGTATGTCAAAATTTTTAGGTGTTAAGAAAGGCGATCGTGTTGTTTGGGTCCGAGAGCCTCCTGATTCCAACGAGTCTGGAGTTGTGAGATGGACAGGCGTTATTGAAGGAGAGGAAATTGCAGGAATCGAATTTGTAAGTTTACAGAGCTAATTTTTTAAAAGGTTTAAACATTTGGTTGGAGTACAGAAAAGGAGGCGAATAGCAAACACTTATATATTCGAAATCGCGATTTAAATTTAAATTAGATAACAAGGGTTATTATGATTTTTTTCAGGATCGATCGCTGGGACTGGGTTCCGGTTGGTATAAGAATAAGCAGCTGTTCACGTGTGCCCCTCAAAGAGGTGGATTGGTTGCAGTAGCAGGACTGATTCTTGAAGACGACTACTTTTTCAATCCAGAGATCTCCACGAAGGACGCAGACGAAGACATTATTGTGTCAGCTACTGCTGGAGGTGGTGGAATCTCTCCAATTCGTGGGGATAGTAGTCTAAGTGCTAGTAGTGGTATTGGGAGCGGAAGTGGGAGTGGGATCCACAGCAGCCCAAGTCCTAGTCCAAGCAGCAGTTCTTCCACAAGTCTTGACGTGGGATGTTACGATACCAGTAGCTCGACGAGTAGCACTGGGAGTAATAGGAATCGAAACAATAACAGCAGCACCTCTCAGAAATACGTCAATCTTCAGCAAGAAGAGTCAGGTTCAGGCTCCGCTGCAATCACTGTGTCAAAGGCGACAGTTAATAAATCCAATTTACTTGACCAAATTGGTCAAGGTGATATTGTAGAGAAGAAAAAGGGCGGTTGGTCATCTGCAACCCAATTACAGCAGCAGCTTCCAGCTGTTGATTGCGGAGAAGGACCTCTTACAGGAGCAGGAAGGGTGTCGCAATTGACTAATAAGAATATCACCGGGACAGCAACGCAGCAATGCTCTTCTAAAGCTAACGGACATACTACACCGACTGAGAGTGATCAAACAGATTGTACCGGCTTCTAACAACAATTGCGATAGTTCAGCCATGCCGATTCCTTTCGTACAGGCTCCCTTGCGGGAGGAGGACTCGGAAAGAATTAGTGGTAAGAGGGAAACTGTTGAAAGTGACATTGTAATGCTAAGCTTGCCTTTCCAAAAAACAACAATTTTTTAAAACCTCATTTGTATTTCTGTAGGTCGAAGCAAAGGAATTCAAGGTCATAGGAATTCGTGCTATTTAGATGCAACGCTTTTCGCAATGTTCTCCTTCTCTAGTGTTTTTGACTCCATTCTCCTTCAAGAATGGAATAGTCAAACCGACGAAGGAGATGAAGAGCTTGCGCGGAATGTTCAGCATATTTTACGGGATGATGTGGTAAATCCACTCCGGAAAGAGCTCTATTGCACTGCGAGAAACGTCATGAAGTTGAGAGAAACTATGCAGCATCTCGATGACAAGTTAACCTCGGAGGAGATGGATCCCCAAGAATTTCTTCAACTTCTATTTAGCAAAGTATTGAACCTGGATGAGTTTATGAGTCTGTCTTCTGGTCACTCGGACTTCTTCCATCAGGTGCTTGTTGCACAAACAGATGAGGATAAGAACAAAATCCCTACTATTCAGCAACTTTTTGAACAGAGTTTGATTATGCAAGAGTTGAAACTGAAAACTGTACCAAGGCCAGCGCTAATTTTGCAAATGCCACGTTCTGGAAATAAATACAAAATGTATGATGGGATATTACCCAATCTCAGTATTGACATTACAGATTTAATGGAAGATAGTAAGTGAAATATAAATCTGAAACGATTGTTAAAAATTAGCTAATTTATTAAGCACAAAATATCACGTTTTTATTTACTTACTGACTTTTTATCCTCTAATTTACAGTTCCTCGGATGTGTATAATTTGCGGCTCTCTTGCTACTCACGAGTGTCCCAGCTGCTACGGCAAATTTAGCTCTGGGGGAGAAGCTCGAGATAACTCCAGTTCTACACCAAGTGGCTCTGGGGCGGAGTCTACCGCTTTTTGCGAAACCTGTTTGAATCAAACTCATAAACGACGGGATCGTCAGTCACATCTAAGTCACATAGTCCCCATCAAGTACTCTTTCGATCCCTCACAGTATTTCTCATCTTTATCTCCTTTGTCTCCCACGTCCACAAGTAGCAACGCAAACCATCATCATTTCAATAATCAACATCACAACGCTAACTCTTCCTCTGGTGCTATTCCAAGCTACCACTTTGGAGCAAGCGCCGGTAGCTGGGCCAATTCGGGAGGATCTATTAGTGGCGGGTTTGCAGGAGGAAATCCTAATTTTAATAGAAATCCCGCTGCCCCTGTGCCGCTAATCTCGACTATCCCATCCCCACCAGGAACGTATGCCGTCGTTGCTTCTAGTCGTACAATACCAAGGGTCACTATGGACCTGTTTGCTGTTATATGTATTGAAACGAGTCATTTTGTCTCGTTTGTAAAGTGCGGTACAGAACGAAAAGCTCCCTGGGTGTTCTTTGATTCAATGGCGGACCGTGTAGAAAACCCTAATGGTACTGGACATAATATACCTCAGGTAGGCCCAGATAATCTAATTTAGTTATTTTTGTAATCGATATATCGATACAGGCATTTTTAAACGGAAACTTCATTGTTTTGCAGGTCAAACTCCTTCCGAGAATGGGATACTGGTTAGAAGAGCTGGAAAAGGCCCCTAAGAACATCAAAGAATACATGACACCTGACTCCAACATGGCTCCTGAATTGAGACGATTACTGGCCGACCCTTACATTTGCTTATATTACTCACCCCAGTCTTGTATGTACAGTTAAACCCCCTAAAGAAGGAAAATCAGTAAGACGATTTGAAATCAAATAAAAAACTTCAGACAATGTCATGAGTACTTGTAATTTATCCTTTACCGAAATAAAAAGAAAACGATCATTTTCAAAAGGGAATTAGAACACTAAAGAATACAAAAATCCCTTTCTTAAAAGAAATATGAAAATAAAATAAGGTGACTGTTTACATTGAAATTGAATTAAAATCATTGTACCTACTCACATATATACTTAACTGTTTTGTTATTATATTTATCTACTACGTCTCTAATATACTTAAATCTTATTACAACAATACCTATCTACGTACATACTTGATTATACCTTGATAAGCAAATTATTAGTTATAGATAGATATTTAATTATCCGTTTGCTATAAGAAAAGAAAGCTACTGAAATGCGTTCTTCAGTTTGCCATCTACCTAAAATGTTTCAGCTTGAAACTGATTTACTTCGTCTGTATTATTTTTACCACCTCACGTAACCGTACTTCGCTCTCAATGTCGAATTGTTTTCTCATTGTTTGGTGACGCGTTTTCGCTTTGTAGGTAATTAATTGAATCTAATATATATATAGGTTAATGAATATAATCTTGTTTAACCCACCTGTAGTATTGCGTGCTGAGAAGCAAATCTCATTTTAAATTAAGTCACTAAATATCTAGGTATAATTGATTATTGAATTATTGTTGACTTTGAGTTGCCCATGAGGTTTAGAAAGACAAGTGTGGCACTTTACCTGCGAATTTTTAATATGTATAGATAATACAGCAAGCATAATTATGTACATAAACCCAAGAATGTATATAAATTAGCGTTATTGCTTGGTAGAGCAGAGAAAACTGTATTAAGTTGTTCGTTGTTTATGATGCGTGAATTGTTATCGATTATAAAATACATAACCATAATCTGTAATGTCTGAAGTTTATTACTTTCCTTGTTATAGTGCCCGCACAACATTTCAGTTGACAGGTCAATTGAGGGCGTAACCGTATAAAATATATATTAAATGTACTATTTTACTTTACGAAGTCTGGGACATTATATTAATTTAGTCACTCATGTAAATAGAAATAAATACATTTACATTAACATTATTGAATTAGAGTCGTTATATCACATAGTTAAATGAAAGAGTATTTTAAAATTTTATGCGGTAAACACAGGAACTCAAATGCACTCGTCATATAATTGAAATTGAAATATTTACTTTCTTCCCTTAAGTTACATACCTATAACGCAATTTTCTTAGGTACATACATACATAGATGAATTGTGTAAGTTGAGTAATTTTGTCCACACTAACTGGCATAATTTTCAATTTTATTAAGAAGTACCTTTGTGATTGTTATTGTTGACTGTTATAAATGCTAGGAACTAAATGGAAATTCTTAAACGTAGTAATTGCATAAATCACATACTAACTTTAAGTTTAGGACTGATTAACCTTTGTTAACTTTAAAACGAGGAAGTCACCAGACCACAACAGTTTATGTACCTCTGCCCTTAGGTTACTGTTTTGATGTAATTAATAACCTAACTATGAGTGTTTCGTGGCTTGGAAAGTAAGCGATATGAACAATGGAAAGGATATGCTGAGCGATTATCGAATCGAATCTTGTACTTTTCTCTTACAAAGCGAATTCTTCTCGAGAATGGTAATTGTAGTTATGCATCTGGGGCGCTTCATATGCTTCTTGTGCGACCAGATATGGGATCTTATAAATTCACATCTCCCTACTTAATATTACGTTTATCTAACAGTAACGTAATAAACTAACATAAACTTACAGAGTGTGTACATAACCTGTATGAAAACATAAGGTACCGCTAAAAGAAGTAAAACGTTTGACACGAATGAATAACGAAAATCATAATGTCACGAACTATAAAACCGTGGATAAATAAAATTTTTGAAATAAATGAAAAGTATACACAAAGTATTACCGTATCGAAACTTTTTATACTGCATATTATTTATTTCTTCTTAGTCATTCATTTAGAAACAGGTAGCCAGTCGGAGGTTACTGATTTTATACAATAAAATATGTCCTCATTCATGCATTTGTGCTAGCATATATTTCACAGAGAAGAAACAAGTACCTAATTACTGTGTAAAACTTACAGGCAACAAAATAAAAAAGTCATAAAATTGTTTAAAATATTTAAAGTAACAATAAGAAATACAACGTTATCGTTAGAGATCTTTTATCAAAAGAACAAGGACTGTATTCTACAAAAACACAAAACATTAGTTATCGTCTATTTCTTCTTTCCCTTTCTGGTAGCATCTTCAGTACTTGGAGGTGGCATTGATTTATTAAGCCTGGCAGAGCGCGTAACCACACTGCGACCCCCTTCGTGTTTGGCAGTAGTATAGAAAAGGAGAAAAATATTTAACCGAAGCAGTTACAACAAAATTACAACTAACAAGAAAACTCTATACATTACAATTGCAAGTAACCAAAAATATAGATACTTACATTGACTCCTTGCGATAAATCTCCAGGTACGACTTCAACAAGTCTTGCACTAGCCTCAGGTAACAGGGTTGTCATCATTTCGTTAAATTTAGCATTCACGTCTTCATAAGCTGCTTTCACTTTTTGTTTCTAGAATGCCATTGTAAATAATATGATTTAATAATATGCGACATATTCTGTTGAACTTCTCCCCTTACATCACATTTAACGCTTACTTTCGACTTATCAAGGGTCTCAATCGCTTTGATTAGACTTTTTTTGTTCTTTTCAACTAGACCCATCTTCTCTCTAGTGCTTTCAAATTCCCTTTTAGTACTAGGATAACCAGCTGCAGCTTCCTGGTCCAGGGTTGTCTGCTGACTCTCTACTTTCTTCGAAATCGTGTCAAGCTCCTTTTTAAGAACTTCCACGGACCCCTTAGGTTGCGGGGTATTGCCAAAATCAATATCCTGGAACTTTTCCTGAAGACCATCAATCTCTTCAGTGCAATCTACACATGAATCAAAATGAATTTTTTAGCAAGCTACAAACTGTAATCTGTATACGCGAGGGAAAGAAAGTCATCGCAATCAAACTAATAAAAAAATTGTCGTTGTTACTTTATAACTTACGTGCTACTTGAGCTTGGCATTTTTTCCTTTCGTTATTTCTTTTCATTTTATTTAGCTCAGAAGCTTCTTTGTTTTTATCTAATGCTTTAATTTGATCCTGAATATGCTTAGCTTCTTCATGCCACTCATTACTTTCTGCTACTGCAACATCATATGCTTCTTGGAACCGCTCAAAATGCTCCCTAAATGTACGAACTTCTTCCTCCGTTGCAGCTAATTTCCTCTCGCAATTAGCAACAGCTGCAATGGCGTCATCAATGTCTTTCTGGCACCCATTTAAGTAATCTTCCTTAGACCGGAGATCCATTTCAATATCATTGAAGTGCTTTTGTCTTGCTTCATATTTTTTTGTAGCGGTTTCTAAAGCCTTTTCCCACTTCTTAATAGAACTGGTAACTTCCTTCATATTTTTCTCACGTAGACCTTCTGCCTGATCAGCCTTTTTCTGTAAAATGGCTCTCTCCTTCTCAAGAGCTTTATACCGTATTTCAATTTCCTGCAATTGCCCTCCATCCTCTTGCAACTTGGCCTTTATTGTATCGATCTCTTCTTTCAACTGTGAAGACTTTGTCAATTTTCTCATCTGATCAGCATTGTGAAGTTCCCTCTTAGCCTTTTCCAATTGCTCCATAAATTGCTCATTGCTTTTGGCATGTTCCAACTTTGTACTTAAAGTTAAAATCTCCTGATTTAACTGTTGAAGTTCTTGATTAGTTCTATACAAGTCTGCCCATTCTCGGATTGTCCTGCCCAAGCCACTTCTTGTACCTCCTTGCATAATACCACCGGGATCTACAAAATCACCTGCAGCAGTGTATGCCCTCATGTTCATTTTAAACGCAATGTGCTGCAATCAAAATGCATTTCATATCATACATTAGAGCAGCGTAGTGTAAATAATTGCAATATCTCCGCAATTTTACTATGTTATAATAATAATAATAAATTGATTACCCGAGCAATTTCCATATCTTTGCACAGAACTTTGTTTCCCATAAAGTGCTCCACAACAGGCGCCACATCTCTGTTGTACTCTAAGAGACTTAAGGCAAAAATTGCATTGCCGGGCCCAAACTGCTGATCCAAATTCCTCTGAGTTACTTTGCTTGGCCTATATTGGCTTTTGAATATATTTAGGGGATGAAACGTAGTACGACGCGGCAAGTTGCCGTTCTTCAAAAGATTCTTTCCGATCGTATCAGTGTCCACTATAACTTGGCCCATGACACCTCCCAATGCAGTTTCCATTGCACTTCCCCAGTCATCCAATCCGTTTATCTTGATGTGATCGTAAAGACACCCTCGAATTCCCGTTGGATTCACACGAGTTTTGCTTAGAATGTACGAAATAAGTGTAATTAGTATACGTAATCGTATCCGTATGGATCCGCAAACAACCACAAAAGCGAGAATTGGCTATTTAAATCTAAAACTCTTCTAAACATGTTTTTCCTTACTCATAATTGAAAGACAAATTGTAGTTACGATTCGTAATGGCATTTCTTTCTTTCATTATGGAATCCCTTTTCTTCGAAAACGTGTCCAGTTTATTTCGAATATCCAGAACACTCTCATCTGCATTTATATTACGCTTGTTTGCTTCTCGCCTGAAACCTTCAAACGCTTGATGCTTGGCAGTGTAGTCCCGTTCAACTTGAGCGTCGGATGGAGTCTGCTTCAACTGCTGTTCCAACTGATTCATCTTCCCTTTGTATTCTGTCATTCGTTTACGGCCATCCTCTACGTCTGGTTTAAGTGTAGCTATTTCCGAACCCAGGCGATTAAGCTCTTGATCGATGTCTACACCATTCCCTTCATCATCAAGGATTTTTCCAGATCTCAGCTGATTTTCACTAATAAAAGGATGATTTTAAAAGAATTTTAAAATTCGAGTTCAACATATACATTATAATTGCAATTGCAAATAACTTTTACCGTTCGTGAGCCTTCTCTAATTCCTGATTAGCATTATTCTTCTCCTGCTGGAGTTGCTCAAACTCAGACAAAGCATTAGCACTTTTCTTTTTAAAGTCAGTAACAAGTTTCTCTTCACTGCGTTTTGTTGCTTCAGCATCTTTTACTGCTTTCTTAGCCTGACTTAAAGACTCCTTTGCAGTTTTTACATCAGTTTCCTTTTCATGTAGCTTTTTCTTCTCTACTTTCAGTGCAGCTTCAGCTTTATCTACCTTATCCTTAAATCTGGAAGTGTTTTCATTTTTCATTTGCTCCTCCCGTTGTTTCAATTGCTTAATTTGTATTTTATACTGCTCCGCGAGATCGTCATCTTTCTTATCTTCCTCTAAAATCTGTCCCAATTCTTGTTCTGCGGCACGTCCATGGCGCTTTAGTTGGTAGTAGTGAGCAATCGCATACTGGATATGCTTCTCATTCTTTTCACGGGTAAGTATATTGAATTCCTGAATTTCCTCCATAGCTCGCTTTTGCTTGTCTAAGGTTGGTTTTATGTGGGAATGAACCAACTAATGAAACAGTAAATAGAATATGTATTAATATTAACTATTAACAATGAAATAAACGTAAAAGTTACGTGAACGTGAAAATGTGCATAAAATTGAAAATATTAATATTACATCTTCAATAGAATTTATGGTCTTTTGCTTTGTAACAAGCTCGCTCTCCGCTTTATCCCGCTTGCTTTGGTACATGGTAGCTCCAACAGCTTCCTCAATCATGTGCAATATTTCCTTGGGTTTCATGTTTACGACTTTGGTAATCTTTCCTTGCATAATCATAAAGTTTGGATTGTTAACATTCAGCTGAACAGACTCGAACAGATCAGTAACCTGACGCTTTGTTGCATTTGTTTTATTGATGTAGTACTATAGAATTCATGGAACAAATCAAATCATATATCATGTTTAAATTTTTCTCTTATATCCACTGTCCACCTGCTCACAGCCCAAAAACTTTGCAATTATCTTTTTTAACTGAAAACTTACTCTGCAATCACCGTTTCTGTGAACGACTCGGGAAACAATGATTTCATCGTACTGATCTCGACCTGGAGGACTTTTTCTCTTGTCAGTGTTATCCAAAATAATTGAAACAGAGGCCTTGCTTAAAGTTTCTCCAGCCCCTGTGTATATACAATCCGCAAGATTTTTGCATCGAACCTACAAAAATTGAAATTATTATGAGCTATTACAGTATTATAAGTCAGTATGTCAGTAGTAAAATAAAAGCAATAATGATTAAATAAAATAAGTTTAACAAATTATCAGATCATTGTCAATGTCGCAAGAAATAAGACAGTTAGAATTAACATTAGCTTACAACACTCATTGATGAGATTCCTAAGACGAAACAAATTCCGTCCAAAATGTTTGACTTTCCAGAGCCATTGAGACCAGTGATGGCATTGAAATGAGGATCAAAGGGGCCTATCCGTGTCATGTCACGGTAGGACTTGAAGCCCTCTAGAACTATGCTTTTCACATACATTGTGACCCCTCACGATGCTGCCGAAGCAGCAGCAGCTTTAGTCCGATAATTCTTTGGGTACTTCCAAGTTGTTGTAGCTCTTTCTTCACACCGTAACGTCTCTGCCAAAGCTGAAAGCAGTAACACGTAACTGATAAATAACCTCACAGCAATAGATGAAAATAAAATTAGAAACTACACTTTTTACAGTTCAATCAAAACAATTGACTTCTTCTCCTTTATTTCTTCACCGCAGTCTGTAGTTAAAATGCAAAACAAATAAAAATTTGAAACCTATCACATTATCCCTACAAATGCCAAACCGGCCAACTACAAACTAATAATTAGTCAGTGCAGATTCTTAAAATCACTTCATTAATAGTGCTTTTCCATACTGCAAACAGGATAATAAAAACTACCACTTTCACTGATTGTCAATTGTAGCATTTATTCAGACAATAATAACGTACGTTGTTGTTAACTATTGTTATATTGTTAACTAATATGTAATTAAATTAAATGAGATCAACCAATCAACACAATACACAGTTAATAATTTTTTGTTTACTGCCACAAATTTCTCAGAAATTTGCTTCCAAGAATATATTATAAAAACAAATTTACCTTGAAACTAGCAGTCTCAACTCTGGTCTTTCTTCCACCACAAACAAAGCAGAACTAACTTTGCACTTTGTTAATTGCTAGTTTTGCTTACAAAACCTCTCATAAAGTTAACTGCCTTCATTAACTTTTAGTTTCAATTTCAACACAAAATGATCCATCTCCTCTCCTACAAGATCTTTTCTAACGAAAACGAGCGAAGAAAACCAAGAAGGGATAAACACAACGGAAGAAAATTTTGTGTATCAATAACCTTCTACAAAATACATATGGATGAGTCTATATCTCTTCGTTACCCTATCCCCGTCCACGCTAAAATCTCGCAGATCCAAAAAGCACGGAGGAGATGCGGGCAGACTGGAGTGGGCAGAAAGCAGATGAGATGCGAGCATGGATAGGTATGCAAGCTGATTGTGGACATCCCTGCCTCAGATCCCGCCGAGTGGTCAGACACCGCCTACTCCATTGAGCCAGTTTAGCTTTCAGATTTTACCGTACCTAGAATACACGCGAAGGATATGCTTAATATTCTGAACGATTGTGTAGCAGGATTAGAGTATACTGTTTGCCAACAGTGAAAGTGGCTCTTGCCAACTTGACTCGTCAGCTGATGTTAACGGAAAAGTTAAAATGAAATCGACCCCCACAGCACATCCCACTTGAATATTACATTACCTAATGGCTCTTATGATAGGAATGAGCTTGTGTTATAGTTTTTTAATGAAAACTGGCGAATATTTTGACGATAACACTGTTAATTAGCAGTTTCATTTGCCTTTCTTTTCGAACACTTTCGCCAGTGAAAGCAGCTTCTCTATTCCTTGCCATATATAATATGAAGTGTGAAGAGGTGATCTACTAAAAAATGAGCTGAATTTTGCATGTAAAAACAAGTACAAATGTGAACAAAGCTAGTTCGGTGAAAGGACGCTATGAAGGAGCCACATTCTCATGAAAAATATTTTTTGTAGGCTATGCCAGCGTGAATTTTGCATTTTTTTTATTTTCTAGTGTTCTAAATGAATTCTCCCTTCTGAGAAAAATAAAGTGCGGAAGTGAAAGAGGAGTTAAAGTTGGGTAGGTACTTGGAAAAAAAATGTTTAGCCTTGAACTGTTGCTGAAGAAAGGGAAAAAGCATTTTCCCTGAGTTGGCAAAGAATCTGATGAAATGGTACATAGAAAGAATGCTACTGACCTCATAACAAGATAGAGAGAGAAGTGAGATTAAACAAGACAAGAACATTCACTTTAAATAGCGTTACAGCATCAGCGTTAACGAGAGAGAAAGGTATGTTCCAAGCGCATGTCTGCTGAAGAAAAATCCTCGCGCACCTAAATTTTCGCACAGGCACTTCTCAAAATCCCATCAACATACTCATGATAAGCTGAATCGTAGAAAGAGTGCTGGTGCGAGGGCTGTCGGCGGCATACCAGACGCCACCACTGGGGTATATTTGTTGAGGAAACCTTGCAAAATTATGCACTTCTCCCGAGCTATATGCTACTATGAAAATATTTATGTGTAAAACATGCGTTCTCTCTACTTCCACCATGCACTGCCACTCCACTTCGAGCTATGTTCCCCATCGAAAATTCTTTTCCAAAAATTTCCTCACTAAAAAAATCAAATACCTAAAAATTGCGTAACTCCCTTTTTTCAGTGAACGGGGTACACTATTATAACTTTTTTCAGCATTATCGCTTTTTCTTTTTGCGGGGTGGTGTTGGTGGTGGGCATACCTGTACCAACATTTTTCGCTAACGGCCACCACATATCAGGCTTCTGTATGTTGTGTGTGTACCGACATTTTTCTAATATTACTAAAACTTATAACTGACTATCTTTTTTTTCGCTGATGAGGATCATCATGATCATCATCATTGAAATGATAATGATGAAGTGTACTCATTTCTTTGTGCTTATTTGTGTTGTTCATGTGCATATACAATTTTTTTTTCGTCTTGTTCTTATTTCCCTAAAATATTTTTATTGTCATCTCGAACGAGAAGGAGGATATGTATGTTTTTTTATTTTTAAAAAAGAGTATGCATATGCCACTAAAATATTTCTTTAATATATTTATTTTTGTGGCTCATTGCCAGCCAACAGGTGTGTCTGGCACATAATCGCCTGTCTATATCTCTTATTCGTCCAAATTTATTTATCTATTTCCATCTTTTTTTTCAACGTGCATATTTTCCTACCTCTCTCAAACAGAGATGAACGAACGCACTTTCTCACATGCGTGTTACTGTGGGCTTGATTTACTTTTGGTGACTGTTCATGAGAAAAGAACTGCAGTTTGCAAAATTGTACTAGTATTAACGGATGATGCAGTTAATTTTTGCACGTGTATACCATTCTACCGATCATTGCTAATTTCGCAAACTTCTGAAGCAGATTAGAGATTGATAAAGAGCCGATTATTCACCTAATTTAATTGAAATTGGTGCTTTTGGATTTCAGAAAAACTGAATGGCGTAAAAATTAGCATTTCCAGCAATACCTTTTTATTTCCACAAAAGTATTGATTTTTATTTTGGAAGAAATGTATTGGTGCAGTACGAAGAGCAAAGAGCTTGCGGAAAATATTTAGGCTTATAGGAGTAGTATTGACTTTGTCTAAAAATTTTGCTGCTTTTCAAGCAGACTGTTGCACACTGTTAGTAGTATGCTCACCTTCAGAGGTCTCATGAATATTGAGCACTTTAACATTTTGTAACATTTGACTTTACAAAGTAGCCGTTAAAATTAAATGCGTAGTTGTATGGAGCCATGTCGTAAAATCTCATTTTGGGGTTTTGTCTTTTCGCCCTCAATTAAATGTTTATCTTTTGCATCCCGAAACGTATGTTGGCAAGAGTATGTGCTACGTGAATTCCGTAAAGCAAACTCACTTTATCTCCACCATAATAAATCTCTTGGGGACTCGCTGTTATCTCGACAAATATTAACTGTGACTACATTTCAGGATTTTCACTTAATTTTTGGTTCATTTATCCAAGCATCCATTAACTTTTTTTATGCGAGAGCGAGGTGCTGCGCAAAGTCAAAATTATTTTAACCCTTTTAAATGCATTTTCCTTCATCATACATGAGCAAAGTTTATCAGTTGCAAGTGTCGTGTCATATCAAGATTGACGTGTCATAACCAACGTGCCCTCTCTCTCTAGCATGTTTCAGGCTTGCATTTCATGGACTCACACTATGTTTGACTTTTAGACTGCAATTAATTATGAGTGTTTGCCAGTTTCCACTTTTTTGCATGCACTTTGAACGAGCTCACTCATGAAGTGAATGCAGGCAATTAAACCGCTAACAGTTAAAATTCAAATTACCTCTAATCGATTTACACTTAAATTAAAGTAGATCCATAGGCTAGCATTATATTTTTTTGACAAAGGCACTACTTTTCAGCAGAACTAATACAATCATCATGAAACCATAATACATAACCATTTATTAGTATATCTAGTTAATGCTGCCCATCTGTCGTGTCATGCCGGTGATGTCGTGGCTGTGTCTCTTCATGAAAACGCGTCTCCTCTTATCTCCTTTTCTGTATGCAACCAGTGAGCTTGCCACTGCTGCACCTGCATTTTGCAGCAGCTTCCATTCATCACCTCAATTTCATTGAATTTCCAGAACAAAGGAAAAAAGAGAAGCCTCTCTTTTAATGACTTCACTAAACGGAGACAAGTCTTTTAGTCTAATTACAGCTGGTGGTAGAGACTTTTTGCCAGTAAAGTGTAAAAAATCGACTTCCCTACCACATCCCATCTCAAGCGACTTGCATGTTGCATGTAAACAATGCTCAAATATTTACAGAATTTTTAGCTTCTCTCTTCCCTGATCAGACAACAAAGACGATAACTTTTTTCAGATTTTGAAATGCTCATCCTACTGACAAAAAGTGTATCTTTCTTCTCATTTTTTTTACACATCTTCAAGCGAATCCTGCTACTCCTATTTTTTCTCTAACCTTTTTCATCCTTCCATGAAATTGTTTGTTTCTGCCTTAAAAAAGCATCATCCATCCCGACTCTTTTCTCTACTCACTTTACATCCATTCTAGTTAAAATTGTTTCTTGTTTAGCTCATCATTATTATTATTTTTCGTTACTTTTCACGGTTAAAATATAATGATCTATTTCATTTTCACTAGAAAAATGCTCAGCGAAATTCCACAGGTTTTAATAGAGAAAAAACCCGTCATCATATCCTAATCCATCCCATATTTTTTTTCTTTATGCTTTATATGCCGCATATTACATTCCATAATTTTCTAGGAGTAGTCCTCCTAAAACAGAGTTAACTTCTGTTGCTATAAATATATTTTTTGTATTGCGTTACATGTTACATATTATTATTAGAATGCAAAAGTCGACCATCAACTTTCCATCATCATCAACAACATATATCCACCATCTAACCAGTAACCAGCCATTATTAGTCACATCCTGTGTGTATTCATCTCTTCTCATGTAGAAATGTGTATGGATATGTACTATCTACTGTAACTCTTTTTCTCTCTCTCTCTCTCCCTTTTATAAAACATTATATAAAAGTTTTTTTGTTCCTTCAACTCACCATTCGCTATCATCGTCATCATCATCATCACTCTCATCATCCAACTTTTTCCACAATATATTCCAAAAGCCTATTATACTCCATGAAATTATAGTGATTCTTATGGGCCTCTCCAAGTCAAAGTGACTAGATTTATTCTCTTTTTTATATAATTCTATATAAAAGCTTCTTGCTCCTTTTATTCTAGAGTCGTATCGTCAGTCATGCAACGCGCCTATACATGAGCCTCCGTGTGTGCGACTATAAATGATGAAGGAGCGAAAAAAATGGAATGAAATGAAAGTCAAATGGACCAGACATACACAAAACGAAACCACAGTTGCAGTTCCTCTTAAACTGAAACAATGTTTTATTTAGCTTAATAATATGAATTGTTTCTTTTAAGATTTATATAACTGCTATAAACCTGTCATTGTTAGCATATGTGCTTGGTTGGGAGAAAAGGAGAAAGAAAATAGCAATTCGACGAGAGTGGAGTTGCGGAGCATGAAATAAGTTGACTTATTACATACGTACGTCACATTTTGGAATTTTTTTTATGTATTCTAGAAAAAAAATAGCGAACAGGGTAGCATGCAAAACTGCATCAAAACAAAAGCGGAAATGACAATGACACGTATGCAGTAATAATAGAATGGACTGTTAACGCTAATAACATATCTCTCCTCCACATATAGGTAGGAAAGGGAAAGAGGTGATGCCTTTTGTAGCCTTGTACAAAACCGCACAGTAAATAACGTTATGTTGCGTGCGTATCCTCCACCACCGGCTTTAAAGGTCTCGGCTGTCCACTTGAAACCATTTTTCTTATTTCCTTTCTGGTGAACTCGCATTAAAGAGAATGCTGTCTTCGTCATAGTCATCATCATCATCAGTCATCTTGTCATGAACACATTAAGCAGGAGCCACCACCACCACCACGGACATCATCCTCATCGTCATCAGCAACAATTCAGCGTTCAGCATCACTCCCAGTTTTTATTTGTTTCAGTCAATGACTGTATTATATGATAGCATAGGCACAGCCAGAGAAAAGCATTGGATTTTGCAAATTGTAATCTAACAAATCTCGTCCCAGATGCCATGCCATGCCATGTCCACAAGCCAAAAAGAAGTAAAAGTCACGAGAAGAAAAAAAATTGACCGAACAAGGACCAGCCGCATTCTTGCATCCATTTCCATATAATACAGAAAACAGAAAAAGAGAAGAAAAAAAACCTAACCAATGCCAAATAAGCTGCATACAATTTACAATTATTACAACCATAATTATGGAACTATTTACTACTATTTGTTATTAAAGTACTGCTAGGCTTGCAAGTGAATGATTACAGAGCGCATAGCAGCTAGGAGCGCACAAAAATTCTTTTCTCTCCTCATTTCTCCTTTACTCCACTGCCTCTCTCGCTGGACCTCAATTTCCCTCAATCACATATCAAACCCCTATCAAAAGTCATAAACCATTTTCTCTCCTCTTCCTAAAGATAACAGCAATATTTTTACTATAAAAGCTGCAGATTAGAAGACAATACGTAACGCGATAAAGTTTTTACCTCTTTTTACTCCCCGATCACAATCATGTAATCCTAGCCGATTTTTATTTTTCAAAAATGCAAAACCTTTTTGCCATGCCTTTTCCCTTTTGCCATAATAATAACATTTCTCATATTTATTCTCGTTTAACATGATTTTTCTTCCCAGAAAAAGAGTTTTCCATACCTTACTGATTTTCTTTTTTTCCCCTATAGGCTGCAGCCCCAAATACTAGTTTAGTCATATAAGCATGTCCGTGGATTTTTTATATGACCAAGTGGCAATGGCAATACGATGCTGTTGCTGCTGATGATGATGATAACTTACGTAAAAATCGAAATAAACAAGTTAACTTGAACATAACATTTATATTACAACAACATACATAATACCCTGTTGATGAGGAATGAGGATGGATTTCTTTCGCTTGGGTTGGAACAAGGCACATATAGAGAAGAGAGCAGCGTATTTTCCCTCTACACCAAAAAAAAACTTTTTTTTAGGTAGGTAAGCTAATACGCGTTGCGTTCGTTCGCGTTCCACTGTAAAAGTCAGAGCCAGTCATAGACACACTGAACAAGAACTGAAGTGAAGTAAAACCCAAGTTAAATCAGTTGTTTAGTACCTATAAAAAAATTCCAAGTTAAAATGGCAATAGAGAGAAATAAGAAGAAAACAGTGATGCATAGCCGGAGTCAATTCACGCTAAAAAAGTGTATGTGCTGTGTGCCTGATATGCCATGCTAGATAGCGATGATGTTGATGATGCCATATAATAATCAAGGCTGATGATCAAGTTGAGTTGATGCGAAGAAGAAGAACCATGCAAAAGTTTTTTTTTCTTGTATATCCATATAGCAAAAATTTGTGCTTTAACTTATACGAAAATTAGAATCAGCTAACCCTTTTATATACGTTTAAAAAAGTGTTGTATGTGCCTATATACATTAACACTGTTATGATGTATGTAGGCATTCTAGCAAAAAAAAAGTTCCTTTAAAAAAGGGGAATTACACACTGCTTACTTTTTTTCTCATATCAGTTATATGATGTATATGTTTAGCCAGCGTTCACTTTAACTTGGTTTGATCTCTCGCATATCGCATCACACGATGAAAAAAAAATCTCTTTTAGCTTTACTTTTTACAGAGGACTATGGCTATACATGACATGTGCATATAGCAAACCAAAGCTGGTTTGCTTCTTCAATTCAATTCACACACAAAAATTTTATATTCGCGTATATCCATTTTGTACTTGAATCTATATGTGATGTTACTCCTCTCTAGGTATATTTTTTTCTTCACTTCAGCAGCAGCATTTACCATCAGCATCTCAGCAGAACTAGCAGCAACAGCAGCAGCAGAGATACAGCATAATCATTCGGCATTTTTTTTCTTCTCTCGAACTATGGCTATATGGCTTCTCTGAGTTGAGAAGTGAAGAAAAAAAAGTAGGTACAGGTATAAACACAAGCGAGCTGAATAACGCAGCAAATAATTGTGATAGGTATGGGAGGAAAAAGCTTTATATTATTCCATTATTACATTACTATATAATGGACATAATAATAAAAGCATCAACAACTACTTGAGCGAGAGAGAGAAGAGTCAAGAAAGGAGCGAGTGAGTGCGAGAATAAGAAGAAAAGAAAAAAAAGAAGCTTTTTTTAAAACTCTCATCTCTCCTCTATATATCGCCCTGCAGTGGATGCAATAAGCAAAGTGCACTCTGCTCATAAGCATAGAAGGCAAGTTAAGTAAAGTAATGTAAGAAAAGGCTCTGGTTTTTTCTTTTAGGCGAATTGCAAATTCAAATCCCTTTTTCCATGTACGTACATGGCTTTTTTGGGTTTGGTTTTTGGTTTTACTGTACTTACTTTTTAAGCTTTGGGGATGTAATGGGAATGAGAGGACTGGCTAGACTGGGTTGTAGGCACTGAATGTTTTTTTTTCAGTGCTATATGTTCACTGAACAAGATGAAAATGATGATGACGATATGGTCGCAAAAAGAAGGCAGACACTGAAATTGGCAGAAGCCAAAAAGTCTTTACGTTCCCTTTTAGGCTACGTGTGTCTCTAGGGGTTTAGAATTACTTTTAGGAGAAGGGAGAAAATATTATGCATGCAATTTTTGTTTGCTCTTTTCTAAACTATTTTTCTTCTCTTTGTTACATGGCATGGCATTTTATTTTCTTGGCTTTTGTTTTGCGGCTTCTCGCCCGTTCCATTTCCCTCTTGTTGAAGGAGAAAGAAAAAAAACATTATTAAAAAAAATTATTGCACTAATTAAAGTTGATGGGCTGGGAGGATCTATGATCAAAACTAAATTGGATTTTTTTTGTGGAAAAGTCAATAACATGTCAAAAGTTATAAAGTCACTTTGCCCATGACGCTTTTCTACCTGTGATGGGAAAAAAAGTGCTATCCAGTTATAGCATTCCACCTGTCATTTTTTGACAGTTCCTTTGCCAACTTTTCCAACTGTCAAAGCTACCAGTTGACAAAGTCATAATGGCAATTTAAGTACAAGCTCTATCCTACATGAGAATGACTAGCGACGTGTCAATGCTCTAATATGTTCTATTTTCCTGATAAAGTGCACTGATTGACGATGTTTATCTTGGGAGATGAGCCGTGCCATATATATCTACTCTCCTATTAATTCTTTCCTTAGTGATGGGTACCAGAAGTGGAGAAAAATGAAATCCTCGTCAAAATCAAAACTGTGCAGTCGCATAAATGCATGCATATATGTGTGATGACCCAAGTCAATAAAGTCAGAGAGGAGGGATGAATAGGGCAAAAAAAAAAGAATGAATGAATGAAATGAGATGTAAATGGCAGAGTGTGTGTAGAGCACAGCGTCGCTTCACTCCTACTCTGACCATTTCTCATATTCTCATTTCATCTCATGCACATGATCTCTCATAAAAGAGAGAAGGTGTTTTTATTTTTCTGTTGCTGTAACTTGTAGAGCTCCGCAAATGTTATTTTTTTTATTTGGATTGATGCGAAATTGCATTTATTTGCAATAATATCTCATGTATCATGTCACACTTCTCATATCGTATCAAACTCTGAGAGAGCTCAAAATCAAGTCTGTGTAGCGATTTGCTCTTCTTCTTCTTTTCCTCCTCCTCGCTAGCGAAATCACTTTATTTTTTTTTGGATGGATATATGATGGAATGACGAGAAGAAGTGAAGGTGTGGGATACAAGAGAAAATTTAGGATATTTACTAATATCACAGCACACACGGACGCTGCGGCTGCGCTCCTGTTGAGGATGATCAGGAGGACTAGGACGCTGCTGGTGTGTTGAGCCTTGAGCCACACTGCACTCCTCCGCGCTCTTACGTGCGTACAAGGAAAACACATTCTTTGAAGGAATTTCACATATTTTTTTCTCCCTTTCGGGTTTTCTCCTTTTCCTTTTGGCGTTGTTGCTTTGTTATGATATCGGATTGGAATTGAGGGAGGGAGGGCAACACAGAGAGAGAAAGATGGGGAAATGTATATATATATTTTTGCAAATGACCAGGTTGACGGTACAAAGAAATAACGTTCTTGTTTTGCATTTAAGTATGCACACCTTGAATTTAGCCTTTTTTTTCTTGAGAGCCTATTCCTGTGTCGGTCAGTAATAATAAGAGATGTTAAGAGAAGTAAAAAAAATAGTCAGTAAAGAGCAGTAGAAAAATAATAATTGTTGCTTGACTTGTTGTTCCCTCGTAAAGTTGCCGGTTGTCGTTGTCGTTGTTGCCATTTTCATGTATATTAAGATGGGGCTTTGTGTGTGCACTATGAAAAATTTGTCTTCTCTTTATGCCAATTCAACTTTGCAGAAAAAAACCTTTACTACTTGGTAGTAGCATATTTAAAAAAAAGTCTTGTGTGAGGATTTTTACCCACCTGAGAGCACCAGTGTAAGCAGTGAGCACACCAGCATTATTATCATCATGATCATCACCGTCATTAACATCACGTCACAACAACAATGCAATGACTCCTATATTCGACGAGACTCTATGACTTCCACTCTAAAACTTGAGTTTATTCCTGTAGAAGAAAAATACCTTGAAAACCTACCTTAACTATCACAATACTTAGTTTAATAATGGTCGTAAAATGGATGTTGATGATGATAATTGTTGGCGAAGTGGCAGTGGAAGTAGAATAGTGGTATGGGGTATGGACTGCGTGGCGAGACAGCATAACCTTTTACTGTCGCTGCCTCTTCCTCTTTAAACTATCCTATTTTCTACTTTACACTCATTTAAAGTTCATATCCGTGTTTTCTTCGCCGTCAGTACGGAAAATGAGCTATTTGTAACTGCATTTGCATTGTTGTGAATTCTGAACTGTATGCGCTTCCTCCTCCTTGCAGCAACAATAGAAGAAATTGTGCTAACGATGGATATGTTGTATGAGTGTCAGCTTTAATTAATTGGGCCCGTGTACATATTTATTATTAATTTGATAGAGTTCATTTTCCGATGTTACTTTCTCGCGATAATTAATTAGCTATACTAAAATATTGATAAAATTGTAACCGTGAGGGGAAAATTTGGTGACAGAATTGGAGTGAAGGGGCTATAATAAACATAATCGCGACGAGCTTTTTATGAAAACTTTTTATGATTCATTTATAAATTTTCAGATTCAAGCCAATCGGAGCTGGATTCGACGTTGACGATGGGAAAGCGACGACGAGAGCAAATTCAAACGAATTGCAGGGACTTCTTAAAGAATATGATGGGAATATCATACCAATCCGTCCTCTAATTAATTATCAAATATCACAACCGTTATTTGAATGTTAGCCATCTACTCCTAATAGATCATCGATACAAATAAAATAAATAAAATCGGCGTTTAAGTCTGTCAATTCCATTATTTCTGAAACTTTCTTTCTTCATCGCTACTTTATCTTCTGCGGTTTGATCACTACCCAAGTACCAACTAGCCTTTCCTCTAACTCCTTTCACAAGGTCATTTCATCATCAGAGAATATTATCTCTCGACCTAGTCCATTTTGCAGTGTTTATTGCTGGCCAAGAAGCTAGCCGAGATCTACCTGCTGGAAAACACGCCCAGCCATCCCAAGCCGCACGTACTCTAGCATGTGGATCTGGACTGGATCTCCCAGAAAAGTGATTATTACGAGCGCTGCTAATTAGTCAATCAAGCCAAATCACCCTCTCCTGTCCTTTATCACTTATCGCCAATTCCCAATCACCTCCAGTGCAAAACCGCTCATCGTCAGCTTGTTGGTATTTGCATTAAACGACATAATTTCCACGTAATGTGTGTATGTCCAAGTGCAGTAACTGATAATAAACAGCACTGCACACATGCTCAGTGGTGGTACATATACCGTAAGTACACGAAATCTGAGAAAAAGAGCTCTCCAACCTAAATATCCAACCAGAACCCCACACACAGCCACACACACATGTTACATAGGTTTACATTAGACAAAAATTGTGTGTGAGCAAAATAAAAAGCTGAAAAAAGGATGATGATGATCATCATAATATTAGCTGCCTATTTGTGGAAACTGCAACTACATCTCCTCCACCATACCATCTCATCGCATCACCATCACCGCCGCCAACATCCACGTAGTTTTTATTATTTAGGCAGTTAGAATTCTTTCGTATTCCGTTTTTTTCGGCTTCCTCCTCACCACTCCAAAAAAAATGCAGAAAAAGTACCTAAAAATCATTCCCAGGCACACTTCCCCTTTCCATTTCTTCTCCTTTCACCTCCGCTCCGATAAGCACACGACAAGTAGCAAAAAGCACAATTAAAAGCACAATCATATTCCACGCCAGGCTACTTCCAATAATTATTTTTTTTCTCGGACGCGTTGCTCCTGCTCCTTTCCATCCTCCCCTCACCACTTTTTTCTTAGCATAGCATCATGGCAGTTTTTTTTTCGCGAGGCATATAAGTAATAATTTTAATCCGCATCATTATCCTCCTCATTCAAGTTTGCTCTTTAGTTAAGTATTCAATCTAACAGAGAGGAAAAAAAATTTTCCCCGTGTATATACAGAAAAAGCTCGGGTTTTTTCAGCAGGCATCTTCATCCCATCGTAATCATGATCAGCATCATCAACAGCACCATCATCCTCCCCCCATTCCTCCACAGCGATCCCGTGTCTTTTTAAAAAGTCTTATAACAATGCTTATTTTTTTAAACTTGTTCTTCTTGAAAACTCCTTGTTCGTCTTCTGTAAAATAAAGGCATACATGCAGGCGATGTAGTACAGGATAATCATAATAATAATAATGCATTTCTCTCTCTCTTATTTATTTAGTTACTGTGTCCTCCGCTACCTCGTCCGCCGTTGTCTGTTCCCCCACCACCAACCACCACCTTCATCATCTCCACCACCACCACCATGATGATTTTTCGCCATGATGAAGATAATAGTGATGGTGATAGAAGGATCCCCTCTACATGTAGAAAAAGCTTTTGCGTGTATGGAAGGAACTTCGTTAACTTCACGAACCCCAGGAAAAATAACTGAAATAACGCACAAAACTCCTCTTTTCGCTCCCTCTCTTCCAATACCCAGTTATGCTTTTGCAGAAATGAATAGATGGGAATAAAAAAAATTATTCTACTGTATTTACTTGTATTAACTATAATCACCAACTTGATCATGTTTAAGCTGTAGCCAGAGGCTTGAAAACTGCACCACCACCATCATCATCATCATCGCCAATATATGATCCTGCTGCTGGTGTGGTGTTCGAATGTCTCAAACCCAGTGGTCATCCGCTGCTCCTCTCCTGAGAGTAGCGCCGTTTTTTTTTCAGAAAAAAGGATGATGATAGTGATGATGATGAAGGAAAAAGGATCATTAACATTTTTCAATCCCCTTCCACATACAACTGACGGTTAACATGGTAGGGTTCGAATGCTCATCATCGTCATGTTGTCGGTCGTCCTCTCCTTCTCGGCTCTCCACTTTTTTTCCTCTCCCTCTCCGCTCGGTCATACTAGTTAAGTAAGTATTACTGCAGTTAGGTAACTTTACTTTGTTTGTTAAGAGAAACACTCGTTTTGTATGGGATAGGAGATGCGATCCCCTTACATATTCCCCAAGGCGATTACCGCCAACAGTCATCTCTGGCATCGGCATCACCTCCACCATGGTATCCATCCATAGTCAAGGAATATTCAGTAATTCCCATAATGATAATTCTGTGGGGTAGTCATATTCCGCATTGTATAGGACAGGACGTCGGGAGGATGAAAATAACCTGGGAAGGGATCGATAGAGACCAAGTTGGCATGCGCGGCACTCCCCAACTCCAAATGACTAGCTGAACTCGTTGGAAACAAGGAAAATTTAGGGAGACTGGAGGATCCGGGTGAAAAAAGGGTTTGAAGTAGTATACCCTTTGTCACCGTAATGGTTGTTAGAAATGAGACCAGTACTGCCAGATGTAGTGTAGTGTGGCTTGGTAAATTGCCTAAGTAAAATGAAATGTTCATGGAGATTAACTATGTTCACTGGCATTAGTGCCACTGCTAACGTAGATTTTGATATTGGTACATACCGTAAACGTATGGTGCAGTACTCTGGGTATATGGTACCATGGGATAAACTTGGCGCAGTTGTTACAGTAGAAAAAGTAACCCCTTGGAACATAGAGACTGCTTAAGACGGGTATACTCCCATGCGCCATTTCCCGTAACACTCCCATATCGACGAGTTGCGCGGCGAGCTTGCTACCTGCAAGTATAAGTATCTGCCGGTCTGCGGATGAATTCCTGTAACAATGACTGGTCGATATGGGGCTTGGAGTGGTTGCTTGGAAATATAGTATAATCCTGATTCCTTCGTGGCCGCTCACCATCCTGGCACAAGCGACCTACGACATGTTCCCCCTGAGGAGCCAATGGGAAAGTGGGTTCCATCGGCTCTGGACGCGTTTAACATGTAAAAGGAAATTGTTGCTGAGGTCCGTTTGACTCCAATTTTTTCTCGAGTTTTTCTCCTTATCCCACCATCTCCATCATGATGATCGCCTCGCTCACCACCGCCATATCACCTTATATATCCCCTACATAGATGTACATTGTATATTTAACATTTTTAGTTGTTGTTTGTACCACCATCTCTCTCCACCATCACCATTATAAATTCCCCATCTCCCTCATATACCATTATTCAGTTCTTATTGTGACTCCAATGTATTTAGAATCCCCAAGCTTGATCATCATCATCATCACTCCAAAAGGTAGTTGTTTTATAATAGAATATCCCTCCTTCTCCTCCTTCGTAGTAGTTTCGCTCTGTGCATATATAGTAAAGTATATAGGAAAAAAATAATCATAATAATCCAACATTATATATTATTGTATAGGATTTTAGAGAGAGAAAAAAAATTATCTTTCTTGTTTCTTCTCTTCGTCTTCATCTCCAACTCCGCCACCGTCCCTCATCCTCTCTCTCAGAGTAAGAAGAGGCATCAGCAGCACAACAACTTTAAAACAGCATCAGATCACCACCGCCGAGACCGACACCACCATCAAATCATATCATCCTTTACCACCACCACCACCATCACAATTTCCAATCCCTCAAGAGGAGAGGAGAAGACGAAGCTTTTCTGATTTTTTTTATTTTTCAACATCATTTTCATTATTCTCCTCTGAGTTCATAGAAGTTGAGCGCAAAAAGGACGACGACAACAACGACGAGAACAAATTCAAGAACATTCAGCGCTCACATAATAGGCAGAATATAGCGAAGAACTCGAAAGCGTCGTCGACGAAATCAAGCCGACCAACCAGAGACCAGGGAGCAAAACTGCACGGTGCTGCATACTATCTACACACAGAGCCAAGAGAGAAAAAGAATTAAAGTAAGTAACGTACATATATATTTTTTATGTTCCACCTCCTTTTCCTACCTTTACTTACCTCCAAAAACGACTACTTTTTTTAGTTAGTACACTTTACTTTAATACCAAACCACCATACTAACTTTATTCGCTTAAGCTAAAGCTAAATCGTCATCATCATCATCGTCCGCTCACTCGCAGCATCTCTTTCTGTAATCCCAACCTCAAGAACAACTCTTAGAAATATTTTAAAATTATTTCCGACACTAGTTTTCCCCTAAATCCCATTTTTTCGAGCCAAAAATTTTATTTCGCTCTTTAACTCCGAGATGAGCAAAAATTAGCAAAAAAATTAGTTAATTTTGTTAAAGTACTATAAAATAATATATATGTTGGACGACACCTCTATAGGCGACTATCTTTGCATAATGCATACTCCTTTCGATGAGGTGAGGAGAAGAGGTGGCTACAAAAAAGGATGTTAGCGGATGTCTATAATTCCTAATAGGCTTCTCATGAGACTGCTTTTCCGTTAAGAAAAATATCGAAAAAATAGATTCGCTTAAGCTCACCAAAAATATTTCCCTGCCTTTTTCTCATATAAACGAACAGGGAAAATTAGTCGAAACGAAAAAAATTATTTTTTTGTCAAGGACGGAGGGCATAAGAAAAGCACATGATAACTGTCAGGGCTTCTTTTTGAAAAACCGTTGTCGCTTTTTTTGCAGGGTGGGTGGAGGAAAGTTTGTTAGGAGAGGGAGGTGTTCAGGCTGCATTAGGGCATTGCATTATTTAAAGTATACAATGCCCCACAGTCCAGTGGAAGGTGAGCAGCAGGACGCATCTGAAACCATCATTGAAAATAGTTACAACATCCAGCGTCTCCATTCCGCCATTCATCCCCTCATCCAAAAATTACTGGGAGTTGAGTACTGCTAAAAACTTCTTTCATCCGAGAAAGTCACGGCCAAGGACAAAGTTCGGTTGAGGTTACCACCACCACTTTTGGTAAGTTAAAAAAATATTTCGTCACTTCTCCGCTTTCCTTCTACTTTTGCAATTAAGTTATCTGCATAAAAATTTGAGAAAGGGTGAATAAGCATAAGTCTTTTTAAAAAATTATACTTTTTGCAATTTTTTTTACATATAATCTTAAGTTCAGTTGAGGTTGCAGTTAGCAGTCCCATTCATATCTTTTTGAAGTGGTGGTTTTCATACAATTTCATTTTTCTGACTTTCGTCTCATTTATCTCTCGTAATTTGCTTTTCCTGGGGAATTGGTGAAGAGCATCATCATTGCGTGCCAAGGTGTTCTTATTCGGCTTCAGTATCTTATCGCTCTCTTTGTCTCCTTTCACAATGCATTCATTCATAACGGCAGCTCCTGGAGCAAACATAGAAAAAGCAAAGCAATACAAGCTTTAGTCCATCATTCATATAAATTTGATTCATTTTCATTCCAATTTTCAGTAGAGAAAGCGTTTTAGTCAATATTATATCAAATTCAATTGGCTTTCCCACACATTCAAGTAAATTTAAGCGAGGGGGCATCTCCCACTTAACTCTTCGAGTTAAAATTTTTCATGTAAAATTCTATCGGAAGCATTTTCTCCCTATAAGCATTGCAAATGCAATAACAGTTTTGGCATCTGATCAACGAAAACCTGAACAGTTTTTTAAGTCAATTGTCCGCTAGAATAATCCAACCATACACAATTCTACTAGAATTCGCCATAACGCATAAGTTACAGTATCTACATCAGGTAAAGTGCCTCCACTACTCCTGGTAACAGCATTCTTCGATCTTCTCCTTATCATTTAGAATTTAATTTGATAAGAGGAATAATACTAGTGATATCTAGTTTTCACCCCATTTTTGCAGAAAATTTTGCACATTGAGCAAAATCAGTATCAATTTCCGATCTGTAAGTATACGTAAGTATTTTTATACGGGACTGGGGAAATTAGATATCCGAGAAGGATTAAACTGCCCCAAAGTTGAAGAGGAGACCCATGCATAGGTACACCACACACCTACTCACATTCATCATCAATCATCAATATCAACCAACAATTAAACTAAGCTAATGAAACTTCAGTCATTAACAAATCCTCTTGCCTCTCATAATCCCAATTTTCAAATTTTCTCAAAAATTACTACCTAAAATATTTCTCTAAAAAATAGTAATTTCCTCCAGTTACTTTTCCGATCGTATTGTCCTCTTCAAAAAAAAAATTTCCGAGTTCCGATTTTTATTGAGTCTACCTACGTGTGCGTACGCTTTTGTCTCGTGAAAGCAGAAATTTATGCTGACAATGACTCCTCTTTCTTCCTCTTCTTCCTAATTCCGTCACATCTTTTTTTTCACCTCCGATCACAGCCAGAAATTCTGGGATTACGAAAGGATGTTGGTTGGGACGATGATGATGAAGTGTGTAAAAATTGTGTGTTACCTGTGCTTTTTCTGAGCATTGCATCGTTAGTAAAACCTAAAAAAAGAACAATTCATTTTTAAAGTTAAACTTCTACAAAAAAAGAAGTCAAATCAAATGGAATACGAAGAAGAAGACGGAGAATGCTGTTGTAGTAGATTTTTGAAGTGTTGTTGTTGTTGCAGATGGTGCAGGAGAAGAAAATTTCTTGATGAGATTACAGAATTTTTTTTAGTGTTGGAGATTTGCAGTGTGTTCAAAAATGTTTGTGCGCGGCGATATTTTTTCCGCGCACAATTACACACTCACACACAACACAACAACACACACGTCTCGCCTAAAATATAGAACGAAATATACATATCGAAGTATATTATTCGAAATATATATACTCAGATATATACAAAATTGTATGATGTCGAGAGAGACGAAAAGAAACTGAGAAAAAAAATCATTCTCGCACTTCTTTGCTCCTTTAAACTTGCTTTTCTGCTTAGAGGAGCTTTCGTAGCGCGGCCACCTTACTCATCGATATTGTAAGCTTATGGGAACTGCAGTAGAATTGCACTATGCAGGGAACACTGCAAAGTTCTTGAAAGAACGGGCAAAAAACTGTATGACTTCAGCTATTGCAGTAACATTTGCAAACTTAGTTAATCCCTTCAGTTACCCTTCCAACCCTAATTAGCTGTCTACAGTGGCTCCTCCACTAGTTCCTCCACTACCTCCCCGAAATGTCTTTCCCTTATTTTCCCGAAAATTTCAGGAAATCTAAAAACGAAAAAATAATATTTCCTAAAATGAAATCCTTTTCTCTGTGTAACGCTGAGGAACATACAAAAACTAGAAAATGTATTGTTTAGATTCAGTCCGTTCGTAATGCATAGCATATTACATCCTCTCTATAGGTGGCTTTCATGCTAACTCTTAAACTTGAGGGAGTCTTCTTGTGTAGCATTCAGCATTCTTCTAGTTAGCGAGATTTACGGAGAGCTGCGTAGTTATTTTTGCATAGAAGAGATATTTACCTTTTTCTATTGTGGTGGATGTGTGGATTAGGCACTTGGCACAGGTAGAGCGTATAGTGCGGCATCCATTCTCATGAAGGTGAAGGAGACGCTGATGACTCCTCTGCATCTTTTTAGTTGTGCTCATCTACATAGAAAAAAAAGAGAAGCGAAAGGGTTATTCTCAGCTATAAGCTCGCTGGCCTATAAGACCAACATTTTTTTCATCGTGATATGATGATCATCATAGTGCTTAACAAGATCCGCCTGTTGCTCACTTTTTGCATGGCATTGTATTCCGAGTAAAAAAAAGAGTTGGCTTCTCGGGGGAGAGCTGCATCTCACTTTTACATACCAGCTAGGTTGAGTGATTTGAGTGTGTTGATGACTACGCGACGGGATTCGCGTAATCATATCGAGATGCTGACGCTGAATGATGAAATAATGCATTGTGAGATTAGCAAAGGAGTGGGCGAATCTGGTATTTTTTGTTGGACCAGTTATGCATTGAGAATACAGGGAGTCCACTTGCTCCACTGGTTTCAATTCTCCTTCCACTGCGGGAGTAGCTGCAACCCTTTCGCAAATGATGGGATCATGATGAGAGTACGAAAATGAATACGCTCTAATATTAAATCCAGTTTAGCAAATCTTTTTCATGGGAGCTTCACCGCTTAGCCAATCCCAGGGCGAGGATGAGACTGGTAATGTTGGTTTAATGAGAAAATTGAATTTTATTCCGGTAACTGACAATTTTTCTCCTGGGCTCATGTTCTGCAGAAGAGTTGTTTGGCTCCCAAAAGTTTTCCGTTGACAGACTGCATAGAGCTGCTTATTGCATACAGCATAATGTAAAAACTCAGGGATTAGAACTTCACTGTCAGTATTATTATGTCGGACAGGGACTGTCGTAGGTATTATGTCTGATAGGGAATGGTGAACAGGTTCAGACAGGATTTGTCGGTAGGTATGCCACTGAAAATTTTGTCAGAATTGGTGCAGCAACTGCGGAGAAAACAGTGAGTAAAGTTGGCTCCTTTTTTCATCCTCTGACATTTAAAAATTAAAGGGACGGAAGAGCAGGCTGGATTTAAAGGGACGGAAGCTAGCAGAAAAAAAAGGCTATTTTCGGGAGTGCAACAAAGAGCAAACCAAACACATTTCCATCTGTGTGGAGACTTACTGACCTGAAAGGGAAGCATCATGAGTACTGAACATGAAGATCGGTGGGCACTTCTCTCGGAGAGGGTGGACTGCTTGGAGGACGGCTTCAAGATGTACAGGAGCATGGCAGGATGCCATTAGCAAGGAAGTTAAGGTCATCCTCGCGGAAATTCACATTATCACCGAGTGGATTCACCAGAGATTTGGTAAGTCTGAAAATAAAACATTTATTTCTGCAAAAAATTTTGCACTTTACTTTTCAGCTTGCTTCAGCAGCTTCTGCAGTGCCATTACAAAATTTCATATCTTATCAGTGAGCAGTGATTTTCTTCAGTGATAACTTATCAGTGCACTCAATTAAATTCATAATCCAAAAACGATTTTCTGTCACAGTGAAAAACCCTTTTTTTTAGAGAGGTACATATTTCCCACCTTTTCAGTTATCGTTCCAGTTACCTCCTTCAAAAGTGCTTGATAAAAAAAATGCCCACCGAAAATTCCTTTTGTCCCATTTTCTCTAACTGAAATCCGTCTTGGCGGTCCAGTACTGTTGAAGCCTTCGTGAAGAAAACACCTCCTTTGTTTTCTCTCCTTGTATCATATCGCATTTAGTACACGTAACACTATTAGATCACCGTCTCTCTCTCCTCGCCAAAAAAAAGAGAGCCTCAAATACTTAACTTTTTGTTAATGTAACATTATTCCCCACAAAAAGGAACAAGCACATATAGAAGCATTCAAGGAAAAACCAGCATGAAGGAATTCGCGGCTCAAAACCAAGCTGGTAGTATTGGTATACGAAAAAAAGTATATTTAATATAGGCACTCAATTAGAATATCCAAAAAAGAGCCAAACTGAAAAAGCGCTTGAAATGGGCTTCTCATCAGCATCAATAATAATAAGTAATAATAAATGTACGCATACAATCATATCGCCTTCTTCCCCAGCGTCCCTCTCCTCATCTCTTTTCTCGTTTCGACGAGTTTATATATTTCTCGCTTGCTTTTCGCCATTCCAAAGTATATATATATATCCCGAGCACACTTCCTGTAACATGTGCTCCGAGGTAGGCAAGCATTTTCTAATTTTCCCTAAACGTTTCAATTTGGAATTGGAATTGAATCTGGTTACTTTATCATATTAACTTTGAAAAACATTTGCTCAGGCATATCTTCACTTCTTGTACACGTTGCTACCAACTGAGATTTTTTTTTCTCTCTCTCTCTATGAAGTAAAAATAAAAAAAAAATATTTCCCCACCTGAAATCCAATTTTTTTTACTCTCTCGTGTTTCATTCACTCTCCTTATCCCTAAAAAAACTTATGTCATCTCATATCTCACGCAGGAAAAAAAATGGTAGGCACTTAAAAATCAATACCTGACAAAAGAAGATTCTTTTTTTTATTTTTTTTACTCTCTCGTGTTTCATTCACTCTCCTTATCCCTAAAAAAACTTATGTCATCTCATATCTCACGCAGGAAAAAAATGGTAGGCACTTAAAAATCAATACCTGACAAAAGAAGATTCTTTTTTTGTAATGAAATGAGTAAAAAAAGTATATCTCTGTTTCCTCCTTTTTTTTACTTTTCTGTCATTGCCAAACACACAAGAAGATAAAGAGAGGAGGCTGTGTCACGCTCATCATGCAGTTCTCATATGAGGNTTTCTGTCATTGCCAAACACACAAGAAGATAAAGAGAGGAGGCTGTGTCACGCTCATCATGCAGTTCTCATATGAGGTGTATCAATTATTTTATTAAAGGGAAAAATGAAAATAGTCCAGTCAAGCCCTATATATCCCATACTGTACACGGATGGGAAGGAGGAGGAGGAAAAGAGAATTTATTTTTTTGTACCTAGATTATTGAGATCACTTACTATATTACTATTACTAAAACAAACATTACTCACTGATTCACTTATGCACAAAGATAGACAGTAGCAGAAAAAAATAATATCCTTTTTTCTCTTTTACTTTTTTTTCGTCAGCCGACTCAATACCTAAAATTTGCCAATTTACTAAAAAAAAGAGGTAGTAATGATGGTGTGCACAAATACGATTTTTTAGTTGATAAGACACGTTAACACAACTGAACCTTATGAGGATTTTTACACTTGTTTGGGTGTAAATTGAGACAGTTTGTCTGTAACTGTTTAGGCAAAAATTGTTTTTGTGTGCTTTGTAGTAAGTAGGTAGATGACAAAAGAGTTGAGATCTTGTTTATTCACTTGCTCCCAATCAATTATTTACTTGGCAAGTTGTCATAAAAAAATTTTTTTTCAGGTGTTTGTTAAAGTTGCCTCTCTTTTTTTTATATTACCACTTGAAATTATTGTGCTTGTTAAGATAAGTAGAGGTAGGGCAGTGGTATAGTGTCATCATTAAATATTGACAATTTGACAATTAAAAAGAAAAATAGATTTTTTAGTACGGGATCAAAGTACATTTTGCTCTGCTTTTAATATATCGGTAAATAAGTCTCGTCTTGTCTTACACCGCTCTCCTCAACTCAACTCTGCCCTTCTAATTAACGGGTAGGCTAGACAGGAAAGAAAATGTCTGAATGTTTTAAAACTTCATAGGAAAATAGGGCTGCGAATAAAGTTCGGAGAAGTTTTCATATGTGCTTCTTCTCTCTACTCCAAAGAATAAAAAGGGGTTATTAGGGCAGTGCTAATTAATTTTATTTTTATTGCATTTCTAAGTATACAGTAATATAATTTAACTGTACTACGAAAAGCAGTAAAAATGACAGTTTTGGATATTTTTTCTTGAAAATGAAGAAACATATGCGCTCATACCTATGTATAAAAACCACATGTTGCTTCTGTTGATGTTCCTTTATGTTGGCCAACAAAACAACGTGCTTTCCTATGTTGAGTTGACTCCCTTTACATTGCATGAGGGTAATATCGGTAAAAATCTTGTGTATTTGGTGTGTGTGTGTGGTTGTTTGTTGCATTTCATCTTTTTTATCATCCTATTCACATTCGCTCATGTGTTTACACTAACAGCTCAATTCAGCGTTTTTGTGTTCCTATACACATCTTTACGCAACATTTTTTTAGCTCGTAAAATATACGAGAAAGGGTATTATACCAGAATCAAATGGGTGTTTTCATGCACAAAGAGGCTCTTTTCTGTCTTATCAATTCTCGGAAAAAATGTACCCATTCAAGTGTCATTGTTTGTGTGGGAGAAGGAGAGTGATGCACGAGTTATTTGCAGATATAAATTGGTTTCATTCATTTGAGTAAATATTTGGGAGAAGGACAAGTGCTCCTTCGGTAAAGTTTTAATAACAGCTCAGGTTTAGAATCGAACTAGTTATTTGATTAAAAAGAGCTCTCTGGTACATACAAGTTATGACACTAATTTCACATTACTCGCTAACTCCAAACAAGTGTCAAAAGTGACATATATCGGGCTGGAATTTTACTATGAAATGGAACAATTTTATCGCTGAGCTCTCCATGAATAGGAAGGATTAATCATATGTATGAGTAATTAAATTGGAGAGATGATGATGTGGTTTGCCTTCCTGTCTTGAGATAAAGATAAAAAGCTGTCATGACATGATGGTACACTTTTGAAGTTGTTTTTGCTATGGCCATTTAATTTTATGATTTGCTTTTGATTGGCGTGTATGCTTTCGTGCTTGCTTTTGCTTTTATTACAAGAGCTTTGAGCGCTGCGTAAAATTTTGCTGGAAGCAAAACCAAAACTTGAATCGGCAATCGGAATTTTTTTTCCAGGGGTGGAACTCCTCAACAAGAACTCCTTCTTATTCAAGCACATCCATGACTTTGAAGAAGTCGCGGAAATCTCCGCTACCCTCTGTCTGCTCGCAAACGTTGCTGGGAATGCGACAAAGTACACTGGCGCTGAACTAGCTGCTGCTGCTGCAGCAGCCGCGGCAGGAAACGCAGCTGCGGCCGCCGCTGCCGCGAATGCTTCTAATCAGCAAGGTCACAGCAGAGGAGGCTACTCCTCGAACTCTCCTCTAAGTCCGTCACCAACAGGAACGGGAAGCTCTTCACATAGACTTCGAATGTCGTCCCTGCCTCCGCCTGAACATCCGCCAAGACCGATATCAACACCACCAATGATATCCGGCCAGCAGTTGTCGTCTTATCATCACCAGCAGCACACGCTGTTGATTCCTCAGCAGGGCTCACCAGTTCCAGCACATAGCAATCACCAGAGCATCCATCACCACCATCTTCACCACCCAACTTCTCATCACGTTTCTCATCATCCACCTCCTCCTCCCCAACATGCACATCATAATAGCCCCCCTTCATCTCAACAACACATCCAGCACGTTCACCATATTCAACAACCCCCTCCATCTTCCTCATCTTCAGCTTCTGTACAACATCCTCACCAATATATACTGCCTCATAGTCCAACTTCTACCATTTCTGGGAGCAAGCTCTCTCCCCAATCCACTTTACTCCCACCGCCCCCTCCACCAGCACCTTCCGGTAGTTCTCCAAACTCTCCCACGAATCTAAGTAGCCAAAGTCAGCTAATCATTTCGAAGAAAAGTAAGCCTCACAATCAGCAGCAGCAACAGCAGCAATCTATGCTATCTCCTTCGTCTGCAGCTGCCTCTCCGACTACAAAAATCCTTCTTCCTCCTCCTCCTCCACCTGTCACTTCTTCTTCAATATCTTCTGGCAAAAATCAGCCTATTCCTGTTTCTGTCGTTACCTTACTTCCACCGTCACCTTCCCCACCGCCGCCTCCTTCTCACTCTTCCTCTTCAACATCTTATCCACCACACTCGCCTTCCCCAGTTCCAATATCTCAGTCCGTTACTGTTCACGTTCAACCTTCCCAACCGCCTCCACATCCTCCTACACCTACGATCACACACATTTCAGTCCCTCCAAAGAAATCACTTTCTTCTCGAAATGCCCATAACTTGGCTACTTCTACTGCATCTACTGGCTCGGCAAACATTAAGAAATATTTTAAACCGTTGGTCATCGTCCAACAAGAACCTGGCCAAGTTTCCGGCCGACCATCATCGCCTCCTCCGATGACCATCCAGCATCAAAAACCTAATAGTACAACGGGAACCCTTGTCGAGTCTAATTCAACAATAGGCCAAGTCTACATTTTTTCCGAATCTGTGGAGATGGAGGAACCTCCTCCACCGCCTCCTCCCATCGTCAATGAAGCTGAAACGAAGCCTGACGTAGAAACAATGGACACGTTGGAGTCCAACAGAAACATTGAAATTCGTCCAGTAACTCCGGTGAATACCGTTGACTCCACACCAGAGCCGGAGGTTCTCCGTCCTAAGAGAAGAAGTAGAAAAAAGGGGGGATACGGAGCAAAGCCATCCGCGAGACTTATGAATAATGACGGTGGGCGGTCCCCAAACCATAACACAAACAGTTTGGACTACACTGCCGACACCGAGGATGAGGTACCCTCCAGCAGGGATGCCACACCAGTACATACCAACAAGCGGAAAGCTTTAAGTACTCCGATGAAACCAATAAAAACGTCAACTCCTATTACAACAACTCCAAAATCATCTAAACATCATCATCACCATCAGTCCTTGAGATCTTCCACTCCTGCGTCGACAAGGGGAGCGGAGGACACAATCATTTCAGCGGAGAGCCCTATACCTGGGCCTTCCCATGCTGCGATTGCTACTTTGAACAGTAGCAGCAATAGCAGCAGTCGAGACTCCTCCAAACACCAGCAGTCTGGTGGGGAGGAGAGCTCCAGTACGGGGACCAGCGAAAAGCGTAAGTTTTACTTTTCATCTCACATATCATAAATCCAGAAAGCCACGTAGCATGAGCGATAGCATTAAAAATGGCACTTTTAACGACTTGCAGTACCAAAAAGAGGTCGCCCGAAAAAACGTCCCGAAGAGAGAGTTAGGACCTATGATCCTCGCGTCCCCATGCAATGCGATGAGTGTGGAAAGGTCCTCAAAGGAACGGGTGCCTTACGAGTGCATAAACAGATCCATCAAAATGTAAGCCAGGAAATCTACACATTTTAGTGTCGCTTCCTTTTGACGTATTTCCTGTTGCTAATTAGAAAAAATGATTTCATTTATTTTGGGTAGATCCGGCCGTATGACTGCACCGTGTGTGGGCGTGCCTTTCGGCGTAAGCATCACTTAGAATTTCACATGATGATCCACGAAGGTAACAAAAAGGAGACTTGTAGCTACTGTGGAAAGGCATTCCTCATTCGACGTGACCTCGCTCGACACGAGAGGACTCACACTGGAGAAAAGCCATATAGTTGTCATCTGTGCCCTAAAAGCTTTAACGTTAAGCAGCATTTAACTCTGCATATTAGAACGCACACGGGTGAACGCCCTTATCGCTGTCCAATATGCGATAAGACATTCACGCAAGCAAATAGCTTAAGAATTCATAAAAAGATTCATTTAAGAGACAAAGAAAGAGCGGAAGGGAGAGGGGGAAGTGGTAATACAGGGGGTGGAGGTGGAAGTGGTAACTCCGCTGGCGGAGGAGGAAAAGGAGGTAAGGGGAAAGGGGGTGGAGGAGGTAGGAACAACAATAACATGGCGAGCAGCTCCACGTCAACAAATTCAAATGCGAGCAATAGTAGCAACAGCAGTACAGGAAGTGGTTCCTCATTGTCATCATCAACAACAACATCTGGAATCTCCTCAGCTTCCACTTCTGCGCTAGAGACGCCAGACAGAAATAGGCCGCCCTCATCAGGGGGTGGAGGGAGTCGAGTTGGAAGTCCAAGCCCGAGTTTAAGAAGTGGTCAGTCGAGTCCACCATCTCCAGCTGTGAGACAGCATCCACTTCTACAACACGTTCATGTTCCACCTCCTGTGGCTGAGACGGTAACAGTTGTGACATCGCCCCCAGCGCACATGTCCACCCACAGCTATGAAGCAAGTAGAGGAGGTGAGTTTAGAGGCGATCATGTCTACCATGGCCCTGGTGGACAAGCTCAGCCTAGTTCTCCACCAACCACATGGAGACTATCTTTAAATCCAGGTAGTGGAACGAATCTCATTTCACCCCCTGGGGCAAACTCCACTCGGGTAGGATCCCCTCAACCACCTCCTCCAACATTCACTATTCCAGCTGCGCATCAAGTACAGCCATCAACTGGTGGAAATCCTGGACACTATGCTGTAATCAGGAATATGGGACCTACTGCAGTTTCCAGTGGTGGCGGTCCCACCCTGGTCAGAGCGTACATACCATCACCAGAAACACACCACGGAGATGGACGAAGTCCACCTCCAATGGGGTCTAACAGCGGAAATCCTGTGCCTGCCCATCACCACAATCACATTCATGGACATCATGGGCAGTCTCCGGGCACTCCTCAATCCTCCGCTGGAGTTGGAGGAACTACTGCCACTTTCACAATCTACGACCCCAACACGGTTACCAGATATTACAACTGAGCATTTATTAGCATTACTAGGCAGAGAGGAAAAGGAGAGTACACCCCATCTTATCGTTTTTACTAGGAATATAACCAAGTAATTTCGTCGACAAAACTATATATTCTAGTTTACATGTTCATTAACAATAATTATTATACCTAAGCCATTATCTGTCGTTTTAATCTTAAAAGCTTTAAGACAACAATATACAATGAGTACACAGCATAGTTATAACGCACATGTTTTTTTTAAAAAAAGTTTAATGAATTTTTAAGAAGAAAGGCACATTTTAAAGTATTTTAGCGCTGAGCTGAACGCAGCGCAGTTCTTTTTTAAAACTAAGATTTTATTTTAACGTTTCCAAAATTTGAAATCTTTCAGCCAGAGAAAAAAAAAGATTTTATTACTATTTTTAGGGTACAGATTTTATTGACATTTTTTACCCTCCATATAGCTTTTTACGCGCACTCATTTTTATTACAAAAAAGTACACGTATTATAAACACACCACACAGCTCGCTCATCAAAGGTTGCATCTGTTTTCCATGTACATAGAAAAAAAAATTAACTAGCAGGTAAAAAAAATTAACTAACTATGTATTATATAATAGTATCAAATTCTGCTGTAATTTTACTAGTTTTTAGCCTCATTGTAAGATATTGCTGTAAATATGTAACTAAAAAGTTTTAGATTTATGCAATTAAGTAGCCAATTTTAGCTTTTAAGGATGGGTAAATGTTGATATACGCTCCTGAGTGTTTTAATTTACAAACATTTCAGGATGTCTGGTATAATCACATTACCAAAAATGTCAGCATTCAGTTTGTTCTCACTCAGAAGAAAAGAACGACGAATACATACGTGGCTCACCCCATTACTAAAAAATGATGAGTCACTTGTGATGATTTCAGTTTTCTGTTTGTAGTTTGTTTTATGTACAGATTTTAATTGAAAAAGAAATTGCTTAGGTTAAAAAAATTACCTAACATTTAACTAGTTTATTTTACCGCTAAGTTTGTTTTTTTAAGTCTTCCGTTTTGTATATTTCTATGAAAAAAAACAAGACTAACGTTTTTCGACTGATTTTTGTTTTAGTGTACATTTTCCCAATTGTTTTATGAGACTAATAAGTTTTTGTTTTAAAAAAAATCATGTGGAGCAGTTACTTGGATGAAATAGCTGAAGCTGTAAAAGAGGGTTATGGAAAGCTGTGCATTTTATTATTTTTCTTTTAAGACTGTTTGACATTCAGGCATTCGGTTAAAACTATGTTTTTGGTTTTTTAAGTAACTGAAGAGATAATCTGGGGTAAGCTGAAAATAACTGACTGAAGAAAATGTTGGAAAGGATTTTAAAATTGAAACCTGGTTTAGATCGATATTATTTTACATGAAAGAATGGTAAAATAGGCTACCTTATGTAACAAAGTTAGTCAGATTTAGCCTTTTACAGATAGCTGATATTGTAATTTGAAGGTGTCTAGTTGAAGTATGAAAATGGAATGGAACATTGAATGTTGCAGTGGAAGGGTTGTGACCTTGTGACTGTGTCGCAAAAGAGATAAAATTTGGTACTCTGTCATGTGATCATAATCAGCCTTTTTACGTATGTATCATTTTCTAATTAGCTTTAATTATTACAGTGATAAGCACTACCAAAAGATCTAGAATAATGAAAGTATTAAATTTTTACTTGAATATCACACACACACAAGCAGAAGCTGAGAACCGTTAAAAAATTTGCATTTACTATAATTACCTAAATAATTACTAGCAGAATCGTCGTAAAGTTTTGTTACGTTAAAAAAGTTGGATAAAAAAATCTGTATGCCTTTCACTTCTTAATGAATCATATCTCCCTCAACACTATCAATATCACGGCAGTTTTATGTGTACTAGTGTAATATGCTTTTACTCATTTTCCTGGATTTCCACTGGAAGTCTACATTACAAAAATTATTATAAAATTTTAATATAAGTAGCGGAGAAGAAAACTACTAGTTTGTACAGTAGCATATAAATTTAGGTAAAATGAGTAGTAATCCAATTTAGTAGGTAATGTTTTAAAATGTGATTATGTGAGATGAATTGTAACACCTTTTTACTTCTGCTGTTTTTTAGTAGCAAAACCAAAAATATTTTATGATTTTTTTGTTGTTGTCATTCTTACTATGTTGCAGTCTTTATGAGGAGTGTCATGTATTGTTGATATTTAACTAGGCAATAAAATGCTAATTGAATTCTGGCTATGTCTCTTTGGATTGTGCATTATCTATTTACCGAATCGAAACCCTTCATTGTTAATCATATGCATATCCAACTGGTTTGAGTTGGGTTTGAATTTTGACGGAAAACTTACTAAAACGACATTAGCAGAGCACGACAAGGAGAGATCATTAACGATTTAAAGATTTTTTGCATTCATTTTCACTTTCACGCTAGAGGCCAATTTATGTCATTTATTTATCGAATTTTTCCCGTATAGTTCCTCAAGTTCCAATGTCTGCAGCGGCAAAGCCACCGGGACGTAGTGCATTCACTGAACTCGTTGAATTCATTGGATTTATTTTAGCAGCAGGAGCAGCAGGAGTAGTAGGATTGTAAGGTGCAGATGGACGCGGAGCTTGGGAGAGCCGCCTTCCCATGGAAGGGCGCCGACTCAGGCGTCCGTGGGAGATGTTATCCTGTGGCATTCTCAACTCTTCACGTATTACATTCATTCCAAACAACTTTACGTTTTCTACTATGCACCCTGTGACGCAGTGCGAAAGGCCATGCACTATTTGAATACCCTGTCAAATTAAAACGAATTCCTATTTCAAAGGGCATAATTAACTGGGTGGGAGCTAAACAAGAAAATAGATTCAGATCACTTACGGCAGCAATGTATTTTTCATTTAAATTCAAGATTGCTTCACACACACCTAAGACGTTTTCGTACTCCACTGCACGGCAGTGGTTACTGCCAATCTTGTAAGTATACAAAATTTGAAGTGTGGAGCCGAGGCAAAGAAGTAAGCTTACCAAAAAATGATAAACTCCATCCTAAAGATAGATCAAGCAGTATTCGGATACATTCAAATGTAAAAAAAGGATAAATTAGTTCAATAATTTTAACAAATTAAAAATTTTTTACCTACCTTTTTCCTAACTTCATTAACAGTGGCAGTATTCGATTCACAGCATAAAAGTAAAAATATTGCTGAAACGCAAACAACATAGTATATTGCTGTAGACAGAAAACCGCTCTAAAGCTAAACTGGGACAGTTTCCAGAAGTCATTTCAAAGGTAAGGTCTGTCACTTGGGATGTCCATTTCAAGTGTTTCTTTAAAAATTGAGCTGCAACGCAATGATGAGCTAAGTTAAGCTCATACCAAGGCGAGTCGACGTATGCGAAGTAACTAAAGTAGGATGAAATAACTCCGAAAACCTGAATTGGTATAAAATATATACCGCAAATGATTTTGCAATTAGGGAACTCATTTTATATGGGGAGATTCTCAAATAATTTATTATATTTTATTACTTTTTACCACTGGAGCTTACCAGGCAAACAATTTTTGCAGAGGCATGTTTCGTTATAATGTATGCATCTACTGTGGACGCGGTGGACATCTTGGTTTTTGTATTTGATTTGAAGACTAGACACCGGGCAAGTGAGAGAAGAGTGGAAGGATTAAACATTCATACACTTGTCAAATTTTGATATTTGAGATTCAATATTTCAGTTATTTATGAGATCACATAGTAAATCAATCAATTTATAAATATCGTGGCAGTAATGAAAAAATGGGGCTACATGCTGATAGTGGTGAAATGGTAGCAGAAAAGAATTTCACTCATGATGACAAATATTTAGGATTTTTGTAATAATGCTGTGGAGATGCATGTTGCATGTACTTTTACACAATGTGTTGTTTAGTTACATTTCATAGAATACACTTTTTACTGTAGGTCAAAATCCAAACAGAAATTCAAAATGATTATGAATAAAAAACTATATCGGTTTATAATTGTCAGAAGTCCCCACAGCCATTTCATGAAATCTTGTATCATCTTTTCCACCTGCAGCTACGGCATCATCGACACCATCGCCACAGTCCTCGCCGCTTCTTTGGCATTTTTTGAGAAACTCCTTTCTCTCTTTACTTTTACTGGTTCGTCTTACGCTCACACTTCCCTCTCGCTCTCGTAGGTTACCATCTGCTGTACTAACACCAATAGCATGACCTATTGGTAGCATTTCCCTTCAATGACTTTAGCTCAAGTATAGCTATGATTCCGTATATGATCGCTGCTAAAATTGCTATTCCCTGTTTGACATTTTAAAAATAATCGGGTAGAGTTAGGGGGAAGGTCTTCCAATGCGTATTGTCATAAGAATTTCTCTTTAATTCTTTCCAAGTACTTACAACAGCCCAGTATTTTTCTTCAGTCAAATGTGTCAGATTGCATATTTCTTCGTAATCGGTAACCGATTTGTGAAGAAGGTCAATATGCTCATCAACATTGTGAGGAACAGCTTGCACTTCGTTATCCGGTCCAAGCACTCTTGTAACTGGCCCCATTCCCATAACATCCATATTTACTGATCCAGGGGTTATAATGTCTCCCATGGTCATCCCATCGGGTGGCTTCAGCATGACCATGTTATGAACAAAGTAACCTGTGGACGATAGCTTTGCCTTTAGAACACACCATTCTGAAATATGATATGTGGAATGGATAAATAGGGCGCTTCCGGCTAAGAGACAAAGTGCTGAAAGTCCATGGAACAAGATATCCTGCAAGGCGAATAATTGAGCTATTATGATGTTTGTGTATGAATAATAGTTAATAAAAATCTGGATTATGGGACTACTCATCAAAAATGCATCATCGCCTTACAAAGAATCGAAATGCTTTTAGATGTTCCACCGGTATGCGAAGTATGAGCAGAGATAGGATAAGTACACAGATAGAAGTTGAGACCAAAATTAGCTCAAATATAGGCTTGGGACAGGTAGCAGAAGAAAGTGTAGAGCTGTCACTGCCACTGCGGGAATGTCGCTCAGCATCGAAAAATCCAGTTTGAACGGAGCGATATGGGGACTGACCATTTGATCCCATCATCACGTTGGGATATATCCGGCTATTCTGAAAGCAATCCTCATAGTCATTCTCAAGGGCAAGAAATGACTGCTTTCGCTCATCGTCCTCGACAGATCTGCTATGGTAGGACCAGTGGGAATAAAAATGCGAGTAGCAACTTAGTCCTACCACAATTGCTATCATTAGCTAGGAAAGTGAGTTTAAAGTTTATCAAATGCTACATCGTAATGTGATAAGTACTAAAATGGTTTTTAAGCTTGAAACTAGATAATATGTAGTACATTGCAGTACAAGATAGGGATCTTGAGCTTACCACAGATAAAATCTTCAGAACACCAATTTTCGTCCTGTAATATAAAACGGTGTACTTCATAATGGTGGTATTACTGCTGGAACTTAAGTACAAGTCGAACATGTCCGAGCCTCATATTTCTTGGCATCTTTACTTTGCAACCAACCAACTAATAACCTGTGACACATAATATTACAGCAGGAATAGTAGAATTTCGAAAAGTTACTAAATACGTTTTTGTATGTACTTAGAAAAGAACAAATTCAATGAATCTCTTTGGAAATGAAACACAACACATGAAGTACTTTTCAACATAATCTAGTTTATTTAGGGGAATAAATCACCCACCACAAGAAAGGACAAAAACGCATACAATCCCGCCGAGTTTAAACACCTATATATTTCCTTCATTTTGTAAGACATGTTCAAGCGAAAGAAAACCCATCTATAATTACTAGATAACCGCACAATCGATGAAATCCGAAGATAAAATGATGAAAAGTTAAAAACATAATCAACCGCGGAACTTTATTTTTAAGTCTAGGAGCGCACTTAACAATTATTGCGATTGTGAAGACGATAGATAAAGTAAGTAATCAATACAAATTCACTAAATCGTTTGTCTTATCTGTAAACTTGTACAACTAAAGCTTAACAGAAGTCAGGAGTTA
>JAHZND010000651.1:0-13611 GCA_027744115.1 Acrocyrtus sp. NNG-2020 | reverse complement strand
AATACGACATTGATTGTACTTTTACTATTTTATTTTCACGCGTGAGTTTAATTCTGGTTTTGAGTTTGCAATGGAACTACCCGGAACTTTAATCCAAGGCTGCTGTAATGTGAGAGCACGTAAATTAACAAAATTTGAAACATAATCCGTTCTCAACTATTGTTTAAAATAAGATCAGTTTATTTTGTGAGGTAGTTTTGTGTGGGAGATTTATTAAAGAAATATATAAAATACGGAATTACTAGTTAACCCAAATTTAATATTTTTAAAAATCCCTTAAACTTAATCCAAACTTTAACAACCGAATATATTAACAAAAGACAGTTTCCTACAAAATATTCCACATGAAGTATAGCATAACTTGTAACAAAATTGATTGGCATCTGCTAAAAAAATAGCAGCTTTACGCCTCATGCTCAATCACAAGAGTGAACTATGACAATGTCTAAAACGCCTGAAAATGGTAAGATCATTGCCGGGACAAAACCTTTATTATTCGAGTCAATCCGACAACCGGTGATAAAGGTTTTAAAAACCCGAACACGTTATATAACAGTGTTTGCACGTTTTCTATTTGCGCAAGTAAGTAAGTATACCAGTTCATGGTGTCCTTCAACTAACAAATGTCAGAAGAATAAAATGATGCAATTTGCAATGCCACTCCTACTCGCGTCTGGCACTGGCTGATAACGGTTTAGCTGTACTAACATCAATACTGCAAAATCACAAGAGTAATTGACATTCCATCAAAAATATCTGTATTTTAAACACTTGTTCTGGAACCTTCTAAAATGTTATCAAATATTATTTACAGAAAGTAGACACCTCCTCGGATCAAACCAGACTACAGTGTTATGTAATCGATGTTATAATGAAAAACTTCAAATTTTCAAACAAACCCTGCCTTTTGCTCTTTTGTTTACACCTAGCTCAATATGGTAAATGAATGAGCCAAATCTAGTTGCGTCACGTGTCAACCGCTGACAACGTGAACAGTAGCAAGCACTAAAGCAATAGGATACAAATTAAATAGCAATTTATAGCGGCCAAGAGTTTGAGAGGACTGGCGGACAAAACTAATTCGTGACGTAAACTGCTTTTGCATGATTGCTTAATTAGTCATTGTAATTTTGAAGAGATTGGAAATGATTTTTAATAATAATATATAAATGGGAATGTCTTCGCTTCGTAGTTTAGCTTTAGTCTGAAATTTACACCTGACTTGTGAGCACTGTAAGTAGAGCTGAAAGAAATTTGCCAAATTTGTCAATTACGTAGCTTACAAAATGATATTGGTGGCTGGTGCAGTTGTCATTTTCATTCTTGCTTCCCTGTGGATCTACGCAAGATGGGAATACGGAACATTAGAGAAAATGGGTATACCTGTTGTGGAGTATACGAACCCAATTCTGGGCTCAACTCCTGACTTGTACCGATATCCGGGAGGACCAAGGGATGTACAATGGACGAAGAAGTATGGAAAGATTTTTGGGGTAAGTTGAGAAATAATTTAAAAATTACTTAGGCTTAAATGTTGTATATATGCAGCTATTTTAATTTGTATTGTATTGTTAAAAAAAGTTCTACGATGGCTGTACTCCCATGATAATGATTGGCGTGCCCGAGTTGGTCCGCCTTATTTGCGTGAAGGACTTTCATCACTTTGAGGAAAGGAGGACATGGGATTTGGGCGACTCTGTTCTGAATGAGTTTCCGGACTTCACGCCAGGTTGTACAACGCAATATGGCTAACTTAAACAAATAATTTGAATTTCGTTATTAATTACTTATAACCATGTAATTTCGTTCTGCAGCGGAAAAATGGAAAGTAATTCGAACCCTGTACACCTCCGTATTCTCCCCTGCTAAGCTGAAGATGATGAACATGCCAATGAAGGAGGCCGCCCTGGATTTTACTGCTGATATCAAGGAAAAAATTCGGAATGGGAACGGAACCCACGAGAAAATGGCAATTAACCAGTAATTAAATTCTATTGTTAAGTTAACCTTAAACAACTGTAGTAGATTAACCAGTAAAAATAATATTTAATTTATTTTAAATTTCATAGCGGAGTGTTGCTGGTACTCATCGATCTAATTTGCAGGTCGCTTTTCTCCATTCAAATCAAAGACCGATACAGCATGGACAACGAGTGGGCCAAAATCGCACAGGATCTCATAATTCTGGATGAGCAGGACTCACTTGCACAGAAAATTGTCATGTACACACGTAAGCGCATACCTTTTGATTTTTAGATGCATTCCCATTCATAAGACGATTTCTTCCGTATTCCGTCTTTAACCCGAAGCCAGCTCACCAATTTTCTCAAATATTTAAGGGTTTGCTTGACGAGCGGAGAATTTCCGGTGAAAAGAGAAATGACCTAATCGACGCCTGCTTGGAGTGGTGGGACCGCCTAGACAGCGCCGAGTTCAAGGAAAACAAGATAACCGAGAGCACTCTTTACATGCAGGCACTCACATTTTTTGCTGGCGGCCTAGACCCAATCAGTACCATGGTGGGGGGCTTGATCTACCACATGACGCAGGATCCATCCCTCGAGCAGCTTATTTACGATGAGGTGGACGACGCATTTAAAAAAGGAAATGGGGAGCTTGGCCACGAGCAGCTTGCACAGCTCCAAGTAATCCACGCGTGCCTCTTAGAGTGTCGGAGGCTATACCCATCTTTCCACAGAGGAGAAAGGATTTGCACAAAGGACTGGCGAAATGACGAGTACAACCTTACAATCAAGAAGGGCACCGTTATACAAATTCCAATTTGGGTGATGAACCGAGACCCAGAGTACAATCCGAATCCGGACAAATTCGATCATACCAGATTCATGCCAGGGAATAAGGAGAAGTTAAATGCATTTGCGAGCACATCTCACGGGTACGGGTATAGAGAGTGTAGAGGAAGACCATTCGCGCAGGAAGCTATGCCGCTCATTTTAGCTTATCTCTTGAAGGAATTCAGATTTATTGGAAGGAAGGACACCGAAATGAAGCCGGCAATAGGAGGATTCTTCTTCACTCCATTCTCAGAAATCTTTGTTGATGTTGTCGAAAGGAACAAGAATAATAACGACTAAAATAATGACTGAAACTAAAAAAAACATCAAGCGCTTTAGCTTTAGTGACTACAAAATTAATTGTTAAGATTTATATAGCTCATCCTTTATTTGCTTAAATATGTAGAAATTTAAAGATAAGCATAAACTTTTACCAATTAAAATCATTTACCCAATGTGTAGATCCCAAAAATAAGGATTTTGAACAAAATTATTGCTCCGTATACATCGTATACTGTAAGTGAATTCGCTTTAAAGCACACCTCGACGTATAGTCTGAGTCTTACGTAGCTTTGCAATGCGAGTTGACTCAAGTCCAGTAATAAAGCAAGCAGGAAAACTAGTTGCAATTAGGAGCCCTAATAATTGAAGTATTCTGAGAAGACCTCTACGGATTTTCTTAAACACGGATACTTCTTCAACTTGAAAAACGTCTTCCGGATTTATAACTGTGTATCCTCTCCTCTCACATAGTTTAAGACCAAAGGCAGCGCACAGATTGTCTAAAAAATCATTACTATCAATAAAAATACATTTTAATGACAATTCAATGTAAATTAAAGCAATAGCTCACCATGAGCTATCATATCTCGCAGAGTGCTTGCCCAAACGGAGGCAACCTTGTCCACCGTCGCCAGTCTTCCTTTCTGGCTGTACCAAAGTAAAAGCACATGAAAGGTTATTTCCCGGCGATGAATGTGCCTGTCNATTCAATGTAAATTAAAGCAATAGCTCACCATGAGCTATCATATCTCGCAGAGTGCTTGCCCAAACGGAGGCAACCTTGTCCACCGTCGCCAGTCTTCCTTTCTGGCTGTACCAAAGTAAAAGCACATGAAAGGTTATTTCCCGGCGATGAATGTGCCTGTCTGTAATCCTCCATTGAATATCTTCAATGCCTGCACCTTCAATTCCCAGATCTCGTCCAAAAGTCTACCACTGATCTTGGATTACAGGAGAATCCCGAAGAATTCTTGCCATTAGTGCAATGCAGCAATCTGAACAAATAAAAAGATAATCTAAATAGTTTTTCATTGAAATTTAGTCAGTTTAGAATTTGGTTTTATTTTTTAAGAAAGTGCTCTGTTTCTGCTCACATTCTAATTCTGCGCAGGAATGGATAGCTTCCGTTTGAGTTTTTGCCTCTGAAATTTGGTTCAAAATAGTTTTTGCCCGTGCCATGATAAATTCTCTTTCACTGCAGTAAATTGAACAATACTATCTTTAGATCCATTCAAAAAGAAAGAACGGTCAGTAAGTTCTGTACTCAGAAGATTGGAGTTTTGATTTGACGAGGATATTATTTTTATTGATCTTCAGGTAAAAGTTGATAAGCTCTGTATGTAGTCTGTACTGAGGGATAAGGGATATGGCTGCATGAAGTTTATTTTTTCCTTGTTGACAGTGATAAGAGAAGAACGAAACTGTCTCTTTTTGTTAACACGAAATGCATAAATGAGGAATACTTTGAGAACATAAATCGTTGAAAACAACCATTTATTGCACTGATATTGTTATCACGTTTTTTCAACTTTAAGATTCACAAGCAAAACAGAAATCATTGTTGCGAAAATATCCGAGAACGTTATCCAAGGTGCTGCATGGATAAAAGTACAACTTAAAACAGATATAGCGCTGCAACGCAAAGTAGGCATATCCAAAAAATACGGTTACAAAAACCAATAGCCCTGCTGACAGCAATAATATCGTTAGAACTCTGCGAAGGCCCCTCAAAAGTATATTAAAATGTGAGTATATGTCCATTGCGTGATTCCTACTGTCGGAGCTAGGGTTGGCAATGTGTACACATGTGTACAAATCCGTGTTCGTGTACAGGCATTTTAGTTCCATGTTCGGTTTCTGTCTCAAAACGCGTGTACAAGGCCTTGGCAACCGTGTTCGGTTCGTGTAGGACCCAAAACCGCTCAAAACCGTGTACACGCGTGTTCCGGGGGACCCAAAAAAGCCAGTATAAATTAGATATAAGACCAATGCTATACCATTCATACTTGGAGCAAAAACGCTTGAAAATGTTGAAATTGTTTTAATAATACATTATTTACATTGCAAAATAAAATAAAATTAGATTTTTCGCGGTTTGCTCTTGATTTTTATGAATTTTACAGCAAAAATTAAAATGTTTGTACACACGTGTACACGGCCGTTTTCGTGTCGTGTTCTATTCGTACACATTTACAACCGTTTCGTGTTCAAGAGAACTGGTTCGTGTTCACAGCGTACACATTCGCATTTTTTTCCGTGTACACGCGTGTACACATGTGTTCGTGTCGGTTTTGCCAACCCTAGTCGGAGCTCCTACTTCCAAATCGAAGACTTTAAAACGAAACTTTCTCCAAAGAAAAACAAATTCGTTCAGAACAGAATCGGTTATTGAGCTGAAATAAATTATTTTCGTTTTTATGAACTGGGTCATATACGTACGTATGTTTCACCGATTAGATAGCCAATGTTGATGAGCTGGCCAAGTCAAATTCTGTACTGATAAGATGCGGATCTTTTTTGTAGAACAGTTTCCGTGTAGAAAAAGTTTTTTTTAACTATCGAAACTTGCGCAGATGTATTTACCGATACGTCGGCTACATGCAATGGAAATAATTCTCAGCAAATCATATCAGAGCCGGATTCAGAATATTATACAAACGGTGCTGATCTTTGCAGTACAAGATATTTTAATATTTTCAAATATTTCCAAAAAGAAAAGTTTGCAATCTTGTAGGCACTTAGTTTTTGTTGGACAAAGAAGGAATCGTCATGAACAAAATTACGTACATACATATCTATTTACATTTTGCTTCTGTTTTATTAGCTGCTAACATTTATTTATACAGTAGCATATCTGTAGCAGAGTACTTCCAGGTTCATAGCTTTGTTCATAAGCGACAGCGATGTTTAACTAAACTATTTTGGCCGTTTCCTAGGCACATTAGCTGCGGTGGAATTTTCGAGTCGTGGCGGACGCATTCTTCCATAAAAGTTCTTTATTTTTAATGATTGTTCTTCGATGTTGTATACATATCTGTGTAAGGTAAGGATATAACTGAACAACTCCTGTATTTGTATGCCAGTCACTGGCTTGAAGGCAGGAGACTGGCGGGTAAAATTGCTTCAAGATTTTCATCAGAATTTCGGTTTTTGGAGTGTCGTTGGGTAGAAGCCGCTGCAGAACTGGCGAGTTTTGGCGAATTTACTGCTACCGTGATGTCTAACTGCTGTTGTGATTTAACTGACTCCTGTTGGATATTAAACAGCATTTGCGAACTGGGCCTGCTGTTGGCTGTAGCATGACTTAATTTAATGGTCTTGGGAGAACCAAACAATTCAGGAAGTGGAGAGATCGCACCTGGTATTGGTATATCGGGCATCGGAGAAGTATTATTTGCAGCCGCAGACGAAATCGGTTTTGAAATGCATTTCCTTTGTGGTTGCTCAACGAACATGTTCGCCCAAACCGCAAAATAGTTAGTGTGTGAGGGCTCCGCCCTTAAATTAGTAATCCACGCTAATCCGGTAACGGCAGCAAGCACTCCCACTTCAAAGACAGCTACTAGCAGTGCACTCACAAGACCAATTCCAAACATAACGAAAATTGCCTGCATATCACTCATCGATGCCGAACAGTGCTCCAGTCCACTTCTCCTTTCCTCACTTACTTCTGCATTATGCATTTGAGCCTTCATCAGCGCCTTTATTAGCCCTCCCCACATCGCTCCGATTCCAGATTCTTTAAATATGCTCATTCGTACTAGCTGTAGAGGTGCCACAAACCCATTCATATGAATTTTAGTGAAAAGTTGCATGAATCGTTGCTTCGGTGAGTACACTCCAAGCGATTTATTGCTGCTTTTTATAAGTTTCACAGCTTCATGTGCAGAAAGCAACAGTGCAGTTTTATATTTCTTACATTCTCCCAGCACTTTTCGTTGATTAAGTTTCTCAAATTCGCCAAACTCGTCCCTATCAAAACTCCTGTATTTTTCTCTCTTCCCAACCCGATAATCCGCAACAGTAGATCTTCTCGTCTGGTTGCCAATCAGCTCATCCAGTGTCAATTCATCGGTTCCTTCATACATTCCGTATGAATTTCCAGGCCTTCCCCAGATTTCCGAGAATACCACTAAAAATTTAAGCTTGGTAGTGGTTATCTCAACTTCTTCGTATGCGTTAGCTATCTGATTCTTCCAATAGGATTTTAGAGGATTGTCTGCCATTTTTAAGGGACGTATTGCAATGCCACCAATTCCAGTGAGAATGTCTGCTCTGTCACTGGATAGCCCATGGAATGATTCATACAGGGCGGAGTGGTTCTTCGGTAGTGATGATCTGTAAATAGTATTGGCTCTTCGATTCATGTCCAGTAGCACAGCAGCCAAAAAAATTAATCCCAAAAGAGAACGCACGACCCCGGGAACGACAATGATGAGATGAGATATCCGCTGCCCCACTAGGATCTTCAATAGTGAAGCCAGTTGCAGAATTTTGGTTGGCAGATTTTTCTGAGTAATTTCAAGCACAGAATTTGTCCAATGTGCCGAGCTTCGAATTTGAACAAGTGCAAATGCTAAAAAAGCTATCACCACAAGAACTGCCCAACTGATGGTTAAAGAGATGGTTGTTTCCCCAATGGCAAACAGTCTTTCTGGCTCTGGGCTTTTAGTGCTGCAAGTAACTATTTGGAGCGGGAAAGTTTCGTCTGGCATCCAAAGCGGGAAGTGAAGGCCCTTTCCACCATCAAAAGTAATATATATTCGGGGAACAAATTTAGTAGGCATCTTACTTTTCCATGTGTTTAGAATGGGCCTCCCATTCTGGCAATTATATAAACCTAACTTAAACGTGTTATTCCCTAACACACCCTTCCAGAGATGTATCAGTATATTTCCGAGCTGCGTGCCATGGGGCGTTCTGAGCATTGCCTGTAAACAGTTATTGCTTATCTTGAAAAGCAGCTACAGTCCCCACAAGGATAATAATTTTATAAGTATAGATTACTTACCTTGCGGAAGGGTAGACCGGAGAAGGGGTCCTCGCAGTATTCAAAATTTCGTCTCCATGGATAAGCTCTCTTACCTACAGAACTTATTTGCCATGGCCACATTCTCTTCCAGCTTATTGCGGCTACATTTTGTATCCTTTCTGGACTGAGGCCAGCTCCAAGTTGCACTGTGATGAGCTTTCCTAGACCTACACGAATAATACAAAAGTGGCATTTTATATAAATAAATTAATAATATTGTTTTTAAAAGAGAATAACAGTATGGAGCTCACCAATAAATTCTGGTACAATAATGTACTCAACCGAAGTGATCACCAAGCGATCTCCAATTTCAGAAAAGGGAGCAACCTTGACAATGAGAAAAATGCAATTTAAGGCTATCCTGTCCCACTTGCCAATATGCGTCCAAACATACATTTGTTCAATCCAGTCCTTCAAAAAGTTTTGCTGACTGTTAGCAGTGCCAGCTTCACCATCCCAATCCATTGAGGGCACCACAAACATGTGAATAGTTGGCTTAGTACTGGGGGACAGTGCCTCAGAGTGAAGACTCACATTTGGGTCATTCCTCCAGTGATAGTACCATCTGTGGGGAAGCTTGAAATATTCGGCGTTCACAAATATACCTCTGCCTTGCTCGTTCCACGACTTAACAGCCAGCTTTATTGTATCGGTATTTACCGTAGGAGGAAAAATATCTAGTGTCACCTCACAAGTCCAGGGTTTCATGCTGGAAACCAATTTGCGGAAGTCATACTGTGCGCAGCGCTGAGGATAAAACTTGTCTTTGAAACCACCGGTTTCCTCGTAAATCAAGCAAGAGGGTGTGTTCCCTCGAAGCTTCATTGCAAACGTGTACTGTACTTGGTAGCGTTTCTTGGAGATTCGCCTGTCAGATAGTATCATTGCACTAGGCGTGCGGATAAGCACTGGTTGCCTTACTCCTGCGAGGTGCTCGTTTTGCCAGTTTGTGATGATATGAATGCAGCTCTGCTCCTTAAATGCGTCCAGTTGCCCGACATCCACGGGACCAGAACCGGACCAGTGATACTTACTGTCGGCCCTGAGTGATTTTGTCCCAGGAAAGTTTGTAAGTAAAGCAAAAATTAAAGTAAAAAATGTAACATGAGTTGACCAACTCATTCTTATTTTTGTTTCTGTATTAAAATAGCACTGCGTTGAATCTGCTGTTTTTAATGTTTATCGAAGCTGAAGTGTTACTTATCTAGCGACATAATTTACACACATCCTCTACCTATAAAAAAAATTCTAAGCGACGATCAGGCGCCATTTATTTTTTTTAAAGCTGATTTATTAGATAATATTTTTATTGAAAGTACCTGAAGACAGCTTGATTAAATGGATCCCAGACATTCTCAGCAAACCATTCCTGCTCTATTTTTCTTCAGATTCTGGCTAGGTACATTCCAAGGTTTCCTACGTATCTGTGCTCAAATAAGGAACGCTGAAGACTGAGCATAAATTGATTAGTTTTTCTACAAGTTAATATTTCTCGGTAGAAATGTTTCATGCTAATTTTTCTTCAGTTCATCTAAAAGCAAAGTAACAATTTTCTGTGCTTTCGAAATGCGTGTAAATTTGCAAAATGTTACATTCGTATGGTATATTTTAAGCGTTGCAACTGGCAGGAGACGCGAGCATGGCTTAGTTTACACTACATCCAACTTCCCTCCCTTGCTGAAATTGTGGAACCGCGTGTTCTCCCCTTGGAAACTGCATTCTCTTGACGTCTTTGATTTCAGTGGATGGAACATAATTTCAAGTAACAATGTACAACGTGGTTCTATTGTAGTTGTGACAAACTTTTTAAATTGGAATCTTGCGAACGTTAAACATCCAGTAATAATTCGAACTCCAAAGCTCGCACTACTGCCATACAGGAGATTAGGATGGTCGGGCCACGAGTTAGCCTGGTTATTCACAGACACAGCAGGCAATAGTACGCCTTTTATTACCGATTTGTGTGAGTTTAAATATGAAATTACTAGAGTAAACAGATGTGCTCACTTTAGCTTGTCGAAGTTGTCGTCAAAATCAAAGCCTTGGAATTATGAGGTACCTGGATATAAACTCACTTTATTCTCATGTCATATCACTTCCGACTACAGCCATTATATCCAGCTCTGACTTTCTGACTATATTTTATACAGATTCGTATCGGACTATTTCCTCCTCCTGTAGTATATCCCAGTAGGCTAAGGCGTCATGTACAAAGAGAACTTGGAAGGGACATCTACACCGAGCCAATTATTATTTATCCGCAGCCATGGGTAAGTGGCGAGCTTGATGTGCAGGATGCACAGGAAAGCTCTCGCTCACTACCGAGTAGCCGACCTGTACTAGAAGTATTTATTGTGCCAAGGTCCATTTATGATCTTACCTGTGGGCCCGGTTGTGATTTTGAAAGTGTGATATGGCGCTGGATTCGCGATTCCACGAGAAATACATGGACAGGTAAAATAAACAATTTGGCTTTTATGCTGGCCATCTCGGGTGCGAATGACCAAGGTCTCGCTACCAGAATTCGAGCTCTTTACGTTGTGGAACGGTACTGGTGCGAATTATGCGAGCGGGCGAGGAGCCAATTTCGAATTACAGAAGTCCCCGCAAATGCTTCTTCTACTCCAAAAACGATGTTGGAGTTTATTTCACGGCTGCCACCAGTGGAAGCACTACTACAGCTAATCGCAGGTGACCCCAATTTAAAACTATTTGAAGAGCAGTATAAAACCTGTGTGAAGCCAATCCACAATGGAAATGTAATATTTCCTATACCAAAAAGAGCCTCAAGTCTAAAGTTGATGTCAGGAAACGTTGTCCGGAAATTAAATAAAATTGTTCATCCCATTTTTATGTCCATTCTGACAAACTACAGTTACTACTATGGCAGACCTGTATTGAAAAGGCCTCCCGTTGGCAGAAGACAAATTGAACTGACTTGTGTGAACGGAAAAGCAATCTCAACCAAATTTACAGGAAACAGGAACTGGATTACTAAAATCGGATTTAGTGGAGGTGCTCAAAGTGGCGGGCAGCATTTACCACTTTATATCGACACCAAGTATAGCAGTCACCGCTTTATTACATGCGGAACTCGCGGAATATCAAACTATCCATTCCAGGAACTCCACAACGTTTTCGAGTGGAGAGTCTGGCTTTGCATTTGTGGAAGTCTTCTAGCAGTCGTCTTTGTATGGCAAGTATTCTCTCTGGCAATTTCAAACTTGAGTGGGCTCCCATCAGAAATTAGGACACATCCTAGAGTCGAGACAACGCTTCAAAAAACCCTATTCGTGCTAAATATTGTGCTTGATCACGGATATACTATGCCCAGCTCTACTTTTCAGCAGCACGTCTCAGTTCGAATCATTCTGTGCAGTTTTCTCTCCATGCTGATTATTCTCAGTAATGCGTATAAAAATGACAATGTTTACCGATTAATACTACCCCGTAAAAATTTCGTGTACGAAACGCTAGATCAGCTTGTCAATGCCAAGTTGCCAATTCATACTATGAGTGATCTGCAGGTGGAAGAGATTGATGGAAATATACTATCGGAAAAATCTTTTCCTCCAAGCTACAGGTACAACCATGCAGAGGACGTTTTCATAGGGCCAACAGCGGCGGTTTGGTTAGGGAACCGCTCAGTTGGTTTTTATATTGCGGCGGTATTTCCTGTCAAAATAATACAAAATTCTCCGTATATTTCAAAGGAGGAGAGACTATTAAATGAATACGTTCGTGGAAATATTAGTTACGGGAGAAGAAGCATTCTCGAGAATGTCACGGAGTTGGCAATAATGCAGTTTGCAACATTGCGTTTGAGTGACTACTTCCATAGGATTCATACCAGGGCATGGCAGGTCTCTGAAATGTTTGAATGGATTAGGGAAACGTACAGAGCACTGGAAGATAATTATATAATACATGCACTCGAAAAATGCGACGGATTTACTGTAGTGGTTCCGTCAATTAGAGCTCATGGAACTGCAAGGAAAATTAAAGATGAGCGTGCAAGTGTAGGAAAGGAATCTTTCTTTATTCGGGGTTTCTACCTTTTTGTAGAAGGACTGATTTCTGAGCGGTTAATTACTAGATTGAGTCAAATTAAACAAGTGGGAGTGGCAGCTAGGTGGACAAATCTTTTAGATAATCTTATAAAAACGGAAAGAGTCTTGGTAGATTGGAACACGGAAATGGAAGACACTAGCTCTGAACCACATAGTGCCGCATTGTCGGGTGGCATTCAGGTTTTATTTTATGTGTTGTTAATTGGGCTGGTAATTGGAACTATGGTGGCAATTTTGGAGCGGTTGATATTTTCGTTTGGAGTTCGATGTGCTTGCAAATTCAGGAAGTGCTGCCACCGCTTTCGAAATATATTTAAATTGTTCAGGTCTAGGTCTAAATGCTCAAGAATTACAATGAGAAAAAAGCATATGATGAATAGTGGATGTCCTTAAAAAATCATAAATGATTATAATTTACAAGGCTGAAGGCTACATTTTCAAAGATAAAATTGTAGTATTTATTTTAGCAGAAAAAACTAGTGTGAAACGATAAAATTATTTGGAATTTAATAAATAGCTGCATTATTGTCAGTTTCAATTATTTTAACTAGTTGCTTTCTGGCATATGTATCTGGAAATTGAGAATATTTTAAAACATCTTCATGATATTGATTTTTGCGGGTACAACCAGATCAAGGCATTATTGATACATTTTATTCCATGCACAGTACCTTTTTTAGCCGTCTTGATGTAATTCTCTATTCAACCTTTTGTTTTTGTAGAGGAGCCATCGCGATCATACTACTAGTGTTTTGTAAGACAGGTACAATCCAAGGATCATTTTTGCAAAATTGCAATGTGGAAGCTTTAAGGAAGTGTAGAAGCTAAAATCGATGGTTTTATTAATTAATAAAAGTGCTCATGTAAAAATACATTTACTGGACTTTGAGTTATATTACACGTCCAAAATTTCGGAAAGGACACTTTCCTTTAAATGTCAGAGTAAACTTTTTTGATTGGACACTCTTTATGAAACTTTTTTGATGGTGCTTTGTAAGAATCGTTTACAACGAAGTATATTTCAGGGTTTATCGTTACATACCTTGCCAAAACTAAGATCGACCTGACAAATAATAAAACGTTAACAGCAAAATCAATTGCTTTTCAACTGTTTTTGCGAGTTACGAAAAAAATTGTACTTATTTTCCCAAGACACGTAGCTATGGGAATTGGTTTGCTATTACGTTTTTAGTTATTCTTCTAAGCTGTTTACCGTGAATTGATTTATTGTGACTACTTGTAACGGCAAATAAATAATATTTTTTAAAACATAGATCAAACGGTATTAAAAGTTAGTATAAAATTGGATATTTAAAACTCTGCAGCTTAAAAATGTGTGAAAGTTGCCGGAACGCAGCCTTAAGGACATTTATTTTAAGTGCCACGTTCATATCCGGATTAGTTTACCTTCCACCTATGAGCAGTAGCAAGC
>JAHZND010000650.1:0-14295 GCA_027744115.1 Acrocyrtus sp. NNG-2020 | reverse complement strand
ATACTCCTCCAACTATATTTGACAACTTTCTTGAAACTAAATCTGCAATTGATACTGATTCCATGACACACTCACATACTTTTTCATTACCTCATTCTCAGAAAAATGCGATGTGCTCCGTCGCGCTGCTACTACGTTATGACATTTCTGCTGAGCAGAGAGGCTCTCTGAGAGAGCCTAGTGGAAAAAAAGCGCTAGAAAAAAAATATTCACCAATAATCCTACCCTACCCTTAATACAAAAAATATTGCATCATCGCATGTAACGTCACTAACAGGCAGTCTAATGAAATAATCCTTCGGTTAGGTGTATTCGATGCTCTGAAAAAAAAATAAGGCGAGAATGAATAGGCACTCTCATGGCAGGCTCACTGGCAAATAGGATTCCGTCAACTGAGCTTTATGTGTGTATTTGCAAAATATTATTTCACTGAAGGACTCGTTGCAGTGATTACGCTGCATATCTTGAGTCGAACAGAAAGATTTTTTGTACAAGCACAGGCATAAGCTTGACCATGACTCAATTTCGGTTTAATCTGTTGAATGTGTATCGCATTGTGTAAATGTAGGACGCTCGCAGTGTTGGCGGTTGCCTGTTTTTCATCATGTTATTGTACATCATAATATCATCATAAAAAATCCAAACTTCTCTCTTACCCTCACCAACAAAAAAATATGTATTTGCATTTTCTTATTTTTTATCGATTATGATGACAAAAATCCTTCTATCAGATTAGATCAGATCGCTTGCATCACTCTGCTTCAAATAAAATGTAAAGTGGTTCAGAAAGCAGCTTTACATAGTCATTGAGCTGACTTGACTAATTGTAATTGTTGAAGTAGATGCCAGAGCTGGAAGTGATAGTTTTACAATTATATTTCCAGATTATACATGTCCGCCGCGATATATTTTTGGCTCGATTATTTGTCCCATATTTTGCATTTTATTTGTCAGTTCTCGAAAATATCTGTGACAAGGTATTCCCACATTCTCTACAACGTGCTCGCAACGTACATAAACGTTCTTTTCACAGAATTTCCTCAGTGAGTAGCGTTTGACGGAGGAGCTATAACAGCTAACCGCAGCGAGCGAAAAAAAATTGGGATTTGGGATATATCTGCAAGTAGCATTTTATTTAAACAGTGAGAGAAGGCAAGGAAAAACAGAATTTGTTTGTATCAAACGTACATGACAAAACACACAGCGACAACTACTGACACACATTGACATAAATTACGTGGTAAAGCTAACAGAAGTATACAATTTTTTGCAGTCTGCGATGATTTAAACCACGCTATTGTAAGATAGCCAAGTCGCATCGTAACAACATTTTTTTTTGGCTTTCAGAGATATTGTCGTGTGTGTGGGCTCCACCCAAATCCTCCACGAGACCTCGACATTTGCCTTTGAATTTTTACTTATTATTTCACATATCCTGTTAAATTCAATAAAATGAACTGCATTGATCTCCCATTGTTGTTAATTTCGAACAACTCCATTAAATAACTGCAGTAACCATTCAAGAGAAAAGGTTGATACAAAGGACAAAGGTGAAACATCAATTTTCATGTGCTCTGCAAAAAAATACTTCTTGGGATACCTTGAAAATCCAACTCTGCAAAGAGCAGAACAACATTCGTGATTGTGCCCTTTCCACACACAAAGCAATAAAAGCAAGTCTGAATGCATATCATCATCATTATAATAATAAATGTGTGTAGGTACGTACACTAAAGTACATACTATATCCAATTCCACACATAAATATGTGTGGCAAAAAACTTGTCATAAAACTTTTCGCATCACCACCATCGCAAAGCGCCACCACTACCCTACCGCCATCGCACGTCATTGCAATTCCCATTTCAATACGATAATGATAATCAATTGACAATGTACAACAGGCAACTTCACATTGTCACTACATTTTACAGCTAACAATGGAGCAAGTTGAGCAAATCAATGTTAAAAAAAGAACACAAGACAAAGCACCTTTTTTTGCAGTTTACTCTCGTATCTAACGAACCATCATTATTCTTACTGCATTCATCTATCCTTCCAAGTAAAAATCTTGATGGCTTCTACTACTTCGTGACCGATTTTGTAACATGACATAAAGTAATGTTATTACAAGCAGTATTATAAATGAGAACCTGAAAATCAAGTCTGAAGTAAACGGACGACAACGGCGCATCACGATTAAAAAGCGTAGTATGCATATACGACTAACTACAAAACACACTTCTCAGCTTCTTCTAAATTACACTTGCGGAGTATAATTCTCATATTCCGCCTGTGCAAAAATACACCATAAAAATATATAGCATTGTGTCATGTCATCCCCACAATCGGCATCCTCCTGTGTGATCAGTGCTGTTCTGCATAGCACGTTGTTTTTTATATTATACAAGAATACGTCCCCTAATCTCTTACATTAAATAATGACATTTGAGGAAAAACATAAAAGAATGAATTTCAACAAAACTCTTTTTTTATCCTGGGTGCTCTCAACCTTATTTTAGCATCCATGCTATCGCAATTTTTTTTTAGACATCTTTGCATTCAGTGAATCTCTGAGCAAATCAGTGTTCCACGAAAAACACATTTTTTGTAAACTTCTTGCATAAACTAGTTCCACATAAACCGTGATAACATCAAGCAAAGTGATGAGGATGACAAAGGTGAAATTCAACTCTGGATTCAACAAAATTTGCTAAATACTCAAAAAAAATATTAAGGCACTTGTAGCTAATCACTCACGATAAGCTCTCACTACATACCTAGCATACCCCAGCATATTTTTTAATTTGGGAATAACGACAATGTAATATGATCTAGCTTTTAGGCACACGAGTTGATATGGCAGGCTATACTATGCACTAACTATAGTACCACTAATTTAGCAACGCCACAATACCAGATCTGAACTATGGTTAAAAAATGAAACTAGAATTTTGTTTTAAGTATAAAAGTAGGTGTTGTAGTACAAATACACACTCATTTCATGATTGAATTTATCACATCAAATTACAGCGTATGTATTAGACTTACATAAATAGTATGACTTGACTGTGTTACTGCGCTAACTATAGTACCACTAATTTAGCAACGCCACAATACCAGATCTGAACTATGGTTAAAAAATGAAACCAGAATTTTGTTTTAAGTGTAAAAGTAGGTGTTGTAGTACAAATACACACTCATTTCATGATTGAATTTATCACATCAAATTACAGCGTATGTATTAGACTTACATAAATAGTATGACGTGACTGTGTTACTGCGCACAACTCAAGAAATAGCAACTTGAACATAAAAAATGATCCCGATGCTGTCTTATAACATGATATTATACTTTACTTCTATAGCCAATAGTCGATATTAAAGTAATAAAGTATGTCATGCATTTTTGTCCTGGCAAATAGCAAGTAACGCAATGTCGCCTTCGCTCTACTACTTGGATCCGGAATCAGCTACTAACCGAGTGAATAGCATTTTATCAGTTTTGCTTCGTGTAATATATGATTTTTTTGAATTGGCTTTTTCCTATTTATCCCCTAATGAACTGAAAGATCAAGCGCAGCTCGTCGTAGTCCTCAAACTGTGTATGGAAAGTTTTTTTTTGGTTTCTGGTCCATCCCTTTTGGTAGTAATCGCAACATGTTCCAAGTGTTCCAAGCTCCAATCCAACCTATCATTTGCCTTAGTGATCGCGAAAGGTGGTACGGTTGGAAAAAATATGAAATAAACATGTTTTCGCTACTCAGCAGTATTTTTTTTACTCAAACCTAGTTTTTTTTCTACAAGTGCAGGCTGACAATGCAATGAAAAGATTATCTGGTTAGCCGCAGAGCAGCACGGTGGAACAGGCGTGTTGGCTTATATCCATGAGCAAGCAAAGAAGGAAAATTATTATATTATAAACCACAAGCAGTCATTATTTTTTGGAAAACAAAAATTGTTCCAAAACTCTCATCCCCTTCGATAAACAAAACTTATCGTGTCATGATGTAACTCCAAAAACTGCTCTATGTTAATTCCAACATAATTAATTTCTTGTTTTTTTTCGTTTTAGCCCCCATTTCATAATTACGTTTATGCNCTTGTTTTTTTTCGTTTTAGCCCCCATTTCATAATTACGTTTATGCGTATCCGCACGATATGAGTTGCCAATCACTATATTATGTAATTAACATAAAATCACCAAACTGATATAAAGCGGATTTAATCAACCGATTGAATTACTTAATCAGCCATAGTTAGTTACATAGTCCAGGCACATATTTGTACACAAAATGATGAAGTACATTTAACTACTAACAACATTAGTACCATTTTATGTAAGCACATATGTAACACTTACAAGCAGAGCATTCTTCTACTTGACTATGTCAAAATATGCAAGAAAAAACAATCACTATAATTGGCCAAACTTTTGCTACTGTAATAACATCTATCAATTGCTCATGCAACCTAACATCAGACGGAACCTGCTGTGCATCTCCTACAAGGATCTCACGGATCTCTCAGGCCAACTCACTCATCCAATCCAGTAGAGCATGTTGCTTCATCTCGTTGGTGCGCTGAACTTGTATTTTTTTTTCGTTTATGAGTTCATAAGCTTCTTCCAGCTAGGCATTAGCTACTCGAGGAAAATATTAATTAAGAAAAAAAAACCTGTGGGTGGACTCGGGAGAGGAAGCAGCATGAGCAATATGGAAATCCTCTTTTCATTTATGGAATCTTGAAAGCAATCCATCACATTTAGAAAAGGAAAGCACTTTAACTAACTATAAATTCGCAAGGGCAATTCAGTCTGGTTCTGCTAATAAATTATCGATTGCTGTACCTAGAAACTGTTCTCAGGGCGCATTTTTTTACACTGAATACTATTACTATGCTACTATACCTTCTCAAATTCAATTTGCCTAGATTAGATGCAAAAGGAAAAATACTAAATGTAACGTCCCAAATGACCATGATGCCATAACCTTCCACGTTCACTCCCAAGGCAATCCCTTTTTCCGTTCCACTCCATCGCAAAGGTATTAGTAGTGAATAAAATATTACGAACATTACAAGATGATCTGCTGCTCATTATTTTTTGATCGCGCAAAACGAGTAGGCTTGCTCGTGTATAACACTCATGCATATATAGAGAAACGATCTTGATGTCTGAAAAGTTGTGTAAGTATCTTAACTACTGCATCTACCAAAACTCTCCCAACTCTCTGCTTACGCCTGATTTTGTAGATTTTATGCTATTTGATTTGCCTGCCCAATAATTGTAGCACTGAGGTTTAGCCTAGCCATATCCCGCTGTAAATTATGAATTTATATTCACTATCAAAAACATGCTAAAAAGTGAAAAAATCATATCGCTACGAATTTTCTTTCGCTCTAAATATGGTCTATTTTTATTCTAACACACCCACGGCATGTAGTTTCTATGAATCTATAACTAAGCATATTCAGAAACCTTGATCGATGTTATATTTTAACGAGCATGTTATAAATTAATCTACAATGCATTAAAAAAGACACCCTGGTTCTAGGTCTGAAAAAGTCTTATGATTTCATTTACTTGCATGATGAATTATTACAGATCTAATCTTCCTCCCACAACATTTTTCGCCTTTTTAATTATCATGCCGTTCTCACATTTTCCATTTCCTTTCTCAATTTCCGTCAACTTGGATCAAAAAGATAAAGCTAGCAGCTAATTATGGAACTGCAATTATAATTAGAAACGACTTATATCATAATTACTTCGCACGTGCATTCAAGCTAATCTGCAACGTGCAAAGTTGCAAGTTGCCAGCGGCCCTGTCTCTTTTCCATTTTCTAGCAACCAGGCTCTCAGATCACAAAAACCAGTGTATTGCACATTAAATTATATATATCCGTGAGGAGTACTTCCATCCATATTGCTCTTTGTTCCTGTATCCCGTTCTTGAGGCTTTTTGTAAGCTGAAAGATGAAACCTAGAACCAGGGTCACATTGCGTCTCTGGGAAACTCTTTCACCCAGCAAACAGCAAACAAGCTCAATAATAGTCATCATCATCATGACACAAATGTACTTTGATAGTGGCTGTGCTGTGCTCGTCAAGTGGCCCGAAATAGGTACGCAGCTACATTATTATTATTACAGCCAAACATCACTCTCCCACCTGCTGCAGGTTTATCACTTTTCTACCTTACATTTTTATACATCTCTCTGTACATGCATTTCGTAGGAGATACGTCTTGCTCATAGTAGATTAGGTGCACATTCATATGCTATCTGTTCATGATAGTTGATTTCTTTAAATGCTCAGTCTTTACAACTTCCAAATTAAGGTACAAACGACGCAGCATATTTTATGATCGAAAATTTACTCATTCATGGCCATCCACTTTCGCAGCGGTGTTCAGCTGTTATACTCATTAAAATAACCTAAAAACAACTTCAAGGTTTTTAGTCCTCCATTCCCTGCCCCTCTGGCTTAGGTATATTACAAAAGTCAAATGAACAAGAACATTCATTGTCTTTTAAAATTTACACTCCCCACTCGCCTCTAAACCCAGCTTCTGCGATTAAATTTAGCCCTGATTTTTATTTGGGCAGTCGTGTTCGACAGGAGTTATGACAAGCGACAATAAAGAAAAAAGAAACAAACCTTTTTTCTGACACCCAAAATAGCTGCCACTAAAACTGGAAAGGATTTAAACTAAATACATGTACAAAAAGCCTTGTCTAAAGCCTAATCCCCAACCCCCAAAGCTTTCCTTTCTACCGCACTGTCGGCGACGTCGGCACAAACCTGCAATGCATACGAAATAACAACCCCTGCCGCGAAACTACTTGCCACATTGGAATGATTAATTAAATTAAAGGCAGTGTCCTTTAAATTCATCTCCAGTAAATTAGCAATTATTCCATAAGCATATCCGTTAGCAAGGTTAGTGTTGCAAGGCTTCACTTGTGCAGTGTTTCTCTTTGGACCCATAACACGTCAGCCAAGCTCAGCACGTTGATTGGCTTTTCGCGAAAAATCCTTCACAACATGCATATGCCTGTATCAGTTAATCTGTCAGAACGAACAATACTATTGAACTATGCTAACGTTATACACAGCTTTAATCAAATTCAGCGAGTGTTTCAGTTGAAAAAAAACTGCTCTTGTCTGACTTTTTTTTTCTTTATTCGATTTATTTGCTTTTACTTCCTAAGAGCATCAGCATACCTGGCATGGCTCTATCAAGTAGCAGCAAACAAGTCGCGGTGGTATGCCGTGAAACAAGCAGAATAATCTCTACTTTTTACATCTACGTGCAAAAATAATATTTAATGAATGCTGTGCACTAGTAGTTGCGCATACACTACCTTCAATACTGCTAATATACTCTTGTATTCTCAAGTACATTTGACACATGATTTGCCCCCATTAGTAGTCCACCTCAAACACCCACAGAGAGATTGGTACGTCATCAAAAAATAGCTTAAAAGAATATGCCAACCAATCGACAAAATCTTAAACATTACATTGTGTCTGTAAGCTAAAAGAAACCTGTTATTAAATGGTTCTTACGAACTACACAAAAAGTACTTCAAGATTGGGTGTTAGCAAACTGAAGCCAAAACTGACGGCAGTGCGAACGGATAGGTACATTCCCCAAAATCAATCCTATTACCCCTTGCACATAACGCCTCCTCAAAAAAAATGTTGAGATCACTGCTCACGTAGGAAAAATAGCAACACAATCTAACCAAACTTCTACTTGCTTTTGCTTTAGCATACAGTTTAGGCAAGTAATTTCTAAAGAAAATAGCACAAACAATATACACGCAGTTGCTCATTTCACATTATTAGTGCTACGCTTACGCTATATATATATACGGCTGATTATGTGAACACAACTTACTTTCAGATTTTGGCAAAAGAAATTCAAAAGATGATCATCATCATCATCCTATAACGCCTTTTCTAATGCGCAGTCTTTTCAATAAGATAACAACATTAACAACTCAGTTTTTTCTGATTATTCCCGTCCCCTCTTGTATTTTGTATTTTTACATTCCCTCTTGCCGTATCGTGAGTACAGTTTTAAAATCTTTAATTTTGCAGACAATGTTATTTTCGCAAAAGCATTTTGCTGCCAATGTAAGCACCATAATATACTAACGTCCCAACTTTGTACATTAATAATACTACTGCCGAGCAAAAGTATCAGTCATCTGATAATTTGCACGTGGAAAGCGACAAAACTGCAGCTTATCCTTATATCAAATAGAAAATAACAAAGAGTCCTATAAAATCGGGATTGTTGGGCACATCTTAATACTATACAAATGTATAAACGTTTCAAATTGTACTCTCAACTTGATGGCGCATTTATATAGCAAGTGGCAGAAAACGCTTTTAAAATGTAGGTACGCACATTTCATTGACTCTGAGACGTACTAAGTATTTAGGATAAGTAACGGTCGCCCCATGCAAGAACCCTTCCAAAAATAGCTTGACCTAAAAAAAGCTTATTTTAAAATATTATCTTCCCTTCACTTTACTACTACTCCTTTTTACGTAGCAGCCATCATCAGCCATGGGCTTTCAGATGGCTGTACCCATCATAATTTGCATTTCAAGATTGCAAGACGCAATCACTCGGAGGTATTTATTTATTAAGCTCTCAACTGCCTACCCAGTTACTGCTCCTTTACTGGCAACAACAGCGCATACCAAAAAACCCAAACCACCAAACAATTTTCGTGGAGTTTTCCCTTCAGTACGCATAGCGAATGGCGACATGAAGACAGAGCAGCATACAAAAACCATTATTGAAAGTACCTATGTCTCAAATCGATACTGTACCAGACAATGCAACTGCATTGTAAAAAAAAGAGATAATCATTAACAACGAAATATTCCTCCACACAGATTTGTACTTAACACCTGACGCTGCACTTTTTACGAGCTCATGAATAATTGCTGTGACTTTGTTTTTTTTTCCTTTCAGACTTTCCACCAGACTGAACTACAAACTAAATTAGGTAAGTATGCTACAACAATGAACTATTTGTTTGCCCTGATCATAATTGTACCTTAAAGGCTTGCATTACCATTTTGCCCCGTACAACAATACAATAAGTGGGCTTTTACTGCAATTACAATGGAATGCACACTACCGTTTTCTACCGGGGTAGGGTATTTAAACCCTTCTCTATAGACATAATACCTTTTTTTCAACTTAACTAAATGTTACAAAGTACAATGTACAAATTGCAAAATTTTACACGCGTTCCTTTATTATCGATATTGTGAAGCGCTGCTGCGAGTTCATTCAGAACGAAAGAAAGCAAAAGCGAACGAGGCATTTTGTTATAGGTACTGCAAAAAAAATTCCTTTTAAGAAAAGAAAGTATATGAAAAAATACAGTAGCTTAGAAAGGTTTTTTTTCTTAAAAAGAGAAAAAACTGCTTTAATGTAGCAGTAGTAAAGCATGCATAAGTTCAAAAAGTGTTTTTCAAAAAATACAATGTACAAATTGCAAAATTTTGCACGCGTTCCTCTATTATCGATATTGTGAAGCGCTGCTGCGAGTTCATTCAGAACGAAAGAAAGCAAAAGCGAACGAGGCATTTTGTTATAGGTACTGCAAAAAAAATTTCCTTTTAGGAAAAGAAAGTATTTGAAAAAATACAGTAGCTTAGAAAGGTTTTTTTCTTAAAAAGAGAAAAAACTGCTTTAATGTAGCAGTAGTAAAGCATGCATAAGTTCAAAAAGTGTTTTTCAAAAAAGAAAAAAAGTGTACGTGCTAAATACTCAGAACACTCATTGCTCAGCTTGAGTGTTTATATCAAGTACTTGAAAGCTTAAGCCACTGGCCCCAACAAGAGTCAATAACAGCAGCAGCGGCAGAGCAGCAGCAGTGAGGTACAAAAGGTTAAACGTTCCGTCGAAAGTCCGAAAGGAAAAATGCTAAAATGCTACAAAGACGTACAATGTAGGTAGTACGCGGAAGAAAGGGTTTTTAGGAGATGGAGAGGGAGAGAGGAGACCCAGGGAAAAATTGTAGGCAACTTTCTGCTCGTCTTCTGCTGCTGCTGCGTTGCCTACCGCCGCTGAGGTGGCTTCCTCCTGACAAGGCCAGTGGATTTTGGGAATTTTGAATTGAACTCAACAAATTCAACTCAGGCCCGCACCACGGCGAAGACTGAGAGATTTCTCAGCTCTTATATACCAGATCGCAAGCCACCAAAATCACCAGCCGGCAAAACCAGTAACATTCCCAGCCACCACCACCTCCTCTAATACATTTGCCAGTACTCTTGGCCCGTCTCAAAACTAGCACAACGAGTTATGCCAGTTAAATAATTCATTCAACCCCTGCAATTCTTCCATCTGCAAAAGTCAAGCCCCTTAACGGATTCTTTGTGGGAGAGATACAATCATGAGTACTACCACAATACGTACGTATCCTGCTCACAAGCATATGACTCAAAAGATTTTTAAATCACGTACAATTTACTTTTATTTTTCGCCCTGCCACATTTACTATGCATATGCGTCTCCATATCCCTCTTCATTACTAGCCCCATCATCATCATTATTATTAGAACATCACATATCACTCTGTGAGTCTCCTGCCTGCTGATCCCTACCAGAAAAAGAGAGATGCCTCAACCGTAACAGGCTTTTCTTATGTGGACAGGTATGCGCGTAAATGTTGCCAAACATTTACTTACAATTCACTTCACAGCTGTAAATTTCCATACAAGACAGCCTACCGCGGCCGCTGTGCATAATGCAATAACCGATGCGATATGATACACTACTTCAGTTCCTCAGCCTCATGAAAAAAATAGCTCTGTACATCATCATCAGTTTCACAAAAATGATAAGAGCAACTGCTCATGTCGACGATGATAGGCATGCACATCGGCTTTAACCAACCCTCGAGGTATAGCTATAGCTACTACTATAAAGCAAAATCAGGTTTTAATCTCTAATAGGGTCTTGTTCCAAATAGCATTTATAGTGCCCAACTACAATGAACATTCTCTGCAAAAAAAATAAGCCTAACAACAATAAATATATATATCCACCTCTCTAAAACCCAAAGGTAAACTTAAACCTACCACTTATTAAAGTTAATACGCGACTGCCTCTAGATCTCCTGTTTCCGAGTAAAACCTCGTGCCGCTTCATAGTTCCACCCATTAAAAAACGTTTTGAAATTAAAAAAGCGTTTGCTGCACGTAACAATACTTTGTCCTGCCAAAATTTACCATACAAACATTGCAAACAAACCAGATATCGCTCACAAAAAGCCGTGTTTCTGAGAATTTGCCAATACCTAAATGCCTCTAAAGTGCATGTACGCTTCCCAGCTGAAACATGTTGCGATTATTACTACTGCGTAATACAATTTGATGACTGTGAAGATTAAATATATATAAGTAGCAAGCGTAATCATACATAGATCCTCGTTCCTCGCATGTACTTACTAGCTACATACACTGTATAACACACTCACTAGTCACATTTATTTTGGTTGTCTGCTGAGAGATGTGACTTGCAGTGAAGTAATAGTGCATTTACCCTGTAGCATGAATTACCACAAAATTCTGCGTTCTTTCCCAGAGATTTTTTTCCAATGATTATCAGAATCCTTATTCCACTTCAAACTCTCCTTCAAATGCTTATATCCAACAACGTAACATTTTAGAAGGTAAAAGTACAAAGACAAGGGCATCGAAAGACGCAGATGTTCATGTGCACACTGTGTGCCGACTTGCCGAGAGCTGCTATGTGGTTTTCTCTGTGATGTGTATGACAAATGTACGCTCAAACTAGAGTTAATGTAGTCTTCATCTTATTACTTCACATCGCCAGTACCACCACCGCACAAAATACAGTATTATTATTAAAATAATGATAATGAGCGTAAATGTGCCAGGTACGTCATGTCATGTCCGCATAAACTGAAATGGACGGAAATGTGTCCAATGCACTCACGGAGCAGATATATTTCACTGTGCTCATGACAGTAAATTAAGTAAATGCCCACCTTATAAATGCAGGATCGTGAGGCTCCGCAACTACGCTCGCCAATATGTGCAATCACGGAGCACTTTTCTATTTATTCGCCCATTTCCCCCATTACCGCCGTCACAGCAAATTTAAATTAATTTTTTGACGTTTTTTAAAAATTCAATCACTCACGCTACGTGATGAACGCATACGTTAAACGCTAATGTACTTATGCGTGCTGTGAACTTGTGTGCACCAATAATCAAGAACTGCATCGGGAATGTCTGCCTACAAATGCACCAAAATTATAACTTCTGAATAGCTAATTCGGTAGCAAATAACCTTAAAAATCGCTTCCTTGTTTTCCTTAGCCAATTCTAGCCAGTTTGCTAGGGAAATTAGGAAAACACTTGACGTACTGTACTCGTGACGACGTAAAGGTAGAGGGGCTCTATCGCACATCATGATTTTACTAAAAATGTGTTTACAACCTGCAATATGTTTCTACACAGTTAAACATCTCACAACCATTGTCAGTGCACCTATTTTCACGATCTTCAACAAAACTATAACAGTAGACCTACGCATTAGACAAAAAGGGCGACAACCATTAACAAATTATTCATTTATGAGATTCAAATATACACGCAAACCAAATGATTACCGAATACATAATCAACCAATTTCTAGCTGTGAGCAAACCATTCATTAAAAAGAAAATAGAAAGTTCATAAATTAATTTTTAATTTCAATCCGTCAATAATCTTAGAGACTCGCTGTGTAATAAAAAAGCAGTAAATTTCCATTAAAGTGAAACACAACTCCAGCCTCTCATTCACTCCTACCTACACCATATTGCTTTCCAGCCCAAAAGTCAACCTTTTCCATAAGACCTTTAAGAAACAAGAAACCTTTCTTTAAGCAGCTCTTCTCTCTCTTATTGGCACATCCTCCGTTGGCACTACAGCTCAAATATCGGAGCAACGACGCAATTCCGCAAATTGTATGATTCCATTGTGCCTCCTCCACTACTTTAGCAAAAATGACAACACACCAAGACAAAGATATATAGAGAATGAATGCGGAAGGAACAAAATGCTTGTAACATGACGTGTACAATTTTTATCCATACGGACTCCAAAAACGCCCCAGAGTACTGCTCTACTCTTAACGATGAGAAGAGAAAATTCCAAACACTCACCGAGAAAACACACCTACGTAAAAAAATCTTTGTTGGAGCTATATGCTCATTCGCTCCCGCTATATGAAAATGTCAGTTTAATCTAAACTTCTAAAAAAACATACAGAGATATACCTATTTTGTTGCGTCATCCTAACCGTATAAGTGTTCATTGAGCCGTAGGCACGTTATCTATATATGACACATGGTCCGCATTAGCCACGCGGCAGATGACATATTTGAGATACCTCAAATGAAGCCTGTAAGTGCAAAGGATTTTCCATTACCTAGCACCTACTCACCCATTCTAACTCTATAAAAATGGGAGTGAAGAATAAATTCATGAACGAGAGTGCACTGTAGTGTAAATTATCTAATAATAAAAGTGCAGCGCACGCAGGCTCGTTTCCTTTATTGTCACTCTTTTTTGCGACTTTTCATTCTTTTTTAACTCCCACTTTCGTACCCTACGTAAACATGACGTCACGATTTCCCGATTTTACGCAAACCTCTTCTCTCGTAGCATGAAGGGAACACTTTATCTCTGCCAGAGCAGCTCTACTACGCCCGCTTTTTCTAAACATACTCCCACCAGAGATATGAAGAAACACACTGCAAAAAAAATTTTTGCGTCCCTTCTCTGCCGTATGCATGACGCTCAGTTTGCTTTCTCTGCGTCCCAAGGCAAAGCGCGGAGAAAGCAGCGAAATAAGCAACAGCTTTTACCACAAGTCCACTTTCCCAGTACATGCAATACAAGAATATATCACAGTTTACGCTACATTAAGCATATATTGTACTCCGAGAAATTGGAAGACTGTTCCGAAAAGTAAGAATCCAAACAGACAGTTTATTTATTGTACAAGAAAAGCCGAGAAAGGGATTCCATATGGATCAGTTTGGTTGGTTGCTTTCTCTTTGCTTTTTGGCAAAATCCGTGCCAAAAGCTATTTAGGAAACTGCGACTTGAGCAAGAGCAGGGTACTACATAAGTACAGACAAGCTGGCCCCATATGCAAATGTTTCCGGGTCCTTGGTCCAACAGGCGACAATTTACTTATCACTTTGCTAATTAGTTTGACTTGTGCAACACATAAG
>JAHZND010000649.1:0-45708 GCA_027744115.1 Acrocyrtus sp. NNG-2020 | reverse complement strand
ATAATTGCCCGAGTCATTATATCCTCCCGGAACGAGTATAGATTTGCCGGAGGAATTTTTTCTCTTGCCAGAGCATCCAACTTTTTATTTTCACATACTTGCCACAAATATATGTATACGTTATAGCCATACTCAGCTATAACCCTTGAGCAGTTTAACTTTCCATTTAAGTTCATTGATCGGGAAAACGGTGAATGCGAAAGTATGCGGCAGCGATACTAAAAAAATAGTGGTATACGGCAGCAGTATGCCTACTCGGTTAAATAACCGCTTAGCAGATTAAGTCGAGGCGCTTGCTGATTTGCACATTTTGAAGGTGCATATTACTGTTCTTTTCGTATCTGCTTTCTCCTGTGCACGTTGCCTTTGGCTAAGCAAACTTTTTCTCACTTTCACATCAGTACAGCATTTTCTTCTCACAGGACGGGTTGCTTTTAGGTGACATTCCCAGCGTGGTGATTTTAATTGGCTTTATTATGCTGCATTTCATTCTGGACAGTGCTAGAGTGGCTTTTGTAACAGACACCAGCTTACTCTTAAACAGCAGGATATTTAATCAATGATAAGGACAACACTGTAGCAGTGTAATATTTATTGATGTAAGGAAATGAAAAGGGACAAGTTTTCTTTGGAATGGCACTGCGAACAGCACCGCGAGCTTTTCCTTGTTGATTTGATATTTATCTTGGTGCAGAGACCTAAAAAAATAGCTGTATGCTAAGTCCCTGCATACCTACACACATTCCTCAAGTAAAAAACAGAGGAAAAGGGTATTTTCTATTTCCCGAGTTTTTTGGGGAGAAAAGGCAGATAGGGAAAAAATAGTGGATCGATTGAGAAAGTCCTTGGCCAAGTACCATGCCCCAGTCCCTTTCCACTAGAATACAAGGATATTATCAACTCATCGCATTGCATCTAATCGAGCAGGAGCGGACCAACAACTAAACCAAAGAAAATGTGGTGTAGGTATAACAAAAAAAAGTTGTAGTAGGGAGAGAGTGTAGTGGGTGGTTTTTATAACTTTTAAGCAAGCTGTCGTCCTTTTTCTCCTCTCACTTCTTACCTTTTTTTAGTCGACTGGGTATCCTGTTGTTGAAGTGAAATGGGAGAAAACTAAATTCAGGAATAATATCCAGAGATTCCAACCACATTGTAGTGACGTATCCTCTTGGGCTGCATTCCATTTTCTTACTTCTTTTCCTTTGGCTATGTGAAAAAATAAAATTGAAGTGTTTTTATGATAGTATTGGATTCCATAAGTTATTGGGAATTCATGCTTGAGACAGGCACTGGAATTTTGGAATTATGGACGTGGACCGGATGATATTTTACTCTCGCTTTTTTGAGCACTATATAGCCCAACTTTATTTTACTTAACCATGTACTTTTTCATTTTGGGTAGGCGGTCTAAAGTTATTCCGCAGTGAGGCATTAGAGACACAGGAGTGCTCCCGTGTAATTATGTAATAAATATACATAAGGAAATAGTAGCAATTAAAGTTCATCTCTTTGCCAGTCCGTCGTTACTGTACAGAATATAATTTTTTGGGAGTGCTTCCCTAGAAAAAAATAATATCGACGGGATTTGAGCGTAATGGAAATGGGAAGCAGCGGTGGGTATTCTGCTGACTTGATGATGTATTCATGAAATGCCAGCGAAAAGCTTTATTTTTCATCGGGCTAATAATGTAAAATGGTCTCGGTGGGAGTGGAAAGGTTATAATCACAGGAGCTGGTTCAATCCATGCACATAACTCATATATGAAAATTATATACGACGCGATTTTTTTTATTAGTGGGATCCCCAACTGTCAGGGGAGTAGTTCCAAGGCACTGAGAAAATTCAAGGAAAAGCATATAATAATTCTTTTAACCGACTGGAAGGGTTTGGAACGCTTTCACTGTCATCATCATCACCGCACCATCACCATCGCCGACGGATGACTGACTATAACACTCTGCTGCAATTTTATTAGGAAAGGGAAAAAAGAGGAAATCACGATTTGCTGGGTAGCGTCCTCAAGGACATTTCGGTAATAAACCTAAATTTGAAAGTGGAGAACGGCTCCACTTTACAAATGTTTATACCATTGACTGCATTGTTCATAGGAGTGAGTTTTGCCCGCTGACTCCGTCGCCGTGAGTTGTAACAGTTTATAACTGAAATGGGAAAATAATGTGGTGTGACGGAGTATAAGTATCGATTTTCAAATTCGGAAATTGCATGAGAAAAGCCTGCAATTACACCCCGACAGTTATTTGCTAATGGCATTTTCCTCGTTTGCCATTTTTTTTCTTGTGAAACGAGCTCCCTGCATAAAAATAAATTCGGTCATCTCATGCGTCATATCCTTTTATTTAAAAAAAGGAAGCAGCTACAGTGCTATTTTTTTCTACAAAATGTATCCGAAATTATATATTTCTCGGAGTGCTCAGACTTCTTTTTAGCGAGCGATTTCTATTCAGTACAAGACCCTTTCTTTATTTCTTTAATTACCACAGTTGTGGCCAATTCCCCGAGACCTTCTAACTGAAAAGGTTTTCCCTGAATAGAAAAAAAATATATCCATTAACCTAATACAAAGTATCCTATCATGTTGAAATTAGCACAATCTATTAAAGCCTCAAGAGACCGTTAACGTTTGAAGTACGTACAGAAATCGAATATATTGCTAACTTGCTTCCAAATTGCCAACTGAAAAGGAAAAATGGTCGGGTAAAGGAACAGAAAGTGATTCTTCTTTGCCTTTTCTTGTTCCCTTCCCTGTCTGCTGCATGATTGACCTACATACTCCTCAGGGAGGTAGCAGAATTGTGCATAAGATCATTATGCCGTTCCCAAACGCTGAACATGAACACTCAAACTCACATGCATTTTCATTTAGGAGAAAGCTGCACCAGAAATGTTGCGCTTTCGGCTTTGCTAATAATATTTTCCCTCAGTCCACAGTCCATATAGTCATCCCTTTTTTCTCATCTTTTCTCCGTCAACTTGGCGTGTGGTTGTTGAGCCCGGTGCACATGTAAGTACTCCACCACCCTACAACAGCAACAACAGATGGGAAAGCCAGTGTGACCTTCATACTCCACACACCCCAAAAGTGTCTTCAATTTCTGGTGAAGGTTTCCTCGTAAAAATTGTTTTTGGGTACATGCTTCCCTTCCCTCCACCTTACAGGCCGCGTTTTTGTTAGCGTGTATACAAGCTCACGACCATTTTTCCCACACCGACTTCAATACACTGTTTTACTTTCACGTAGCTCTCCCAAAGAAAAAGGGAACTTGCCAGACATAAAATGAAAGATCAAAAAAGGTTTTTATGACTTTTCATGATAGCTCTTTTCGCATGTGTAGATATCCACTAGACATGCTTCCCGCTATAGAATAAACATACATGCCTCACTTTTTTTATCCTCTATTCGTGCGCCATATCTTCTCCCACTTCCACAAAAGAAATGATAGTGCTGGCACATTACACGTATTGCTGTGAGAATTGTGTAAGTATATTTTCCCGTCTTTCCTCTTCGTCCATTATACTGGCGGAGTGATGAGGAAAAAGCAAACAGATTTTTTCCCTTATTGTGTATCACTTAAGTCGGTGCTGCATTAACTGAAAGCGTAAAGCACTTTATTTCCACGATATTATGTATGTACCTATATAAGCCTAAGTAAGTATGTACGGTTACGGGTTACCTACCGTGCTCATTTTCTCCTTTTTCCAGATATGGGCGGACACCATCGTATAAATTTGCTGCTGATATAGTTAGCACCATTTTCCTAATAATCCCTCCCGTGTCTATTGTACAACATCGCATGCAGCTCTAACTCCAGCACCAAGCTCATGGCTACTGGTTCAGAGCAATATGCTACTTTACTTCCTGGGAATCACGCTTTTCATTTTGTATTATCATCCCATTTGCAACTTTACCCCTGTAGTCTTTCCCTATTAAATCTATACTGCTGCAGTAAAAGCAACAGAGACAGCAGATAGGGTTTTAGAGGCCATGGTCATTGTTGTCAACTTTTGGAGGTCAGCCTTGTTACTGCTGAGAAGAGTAGATGGTGGTGGCGCGGTGGCCTACGTAGACTATCTATAGTGGCTGTGGCGATGTCTGCTGAATTTGCAATGTGCATATATTCGCAGAAGAATACTACTTTTTTTAAAAAATATATATATATCCAAGACGGGGATTTTATGCTCAACTTACTTGAAAATTAAGTGGTGCGACATGCAATGGAACATGAGCCCGTACGCCACCGCTACTTTGTGCATGGTAAGCTCAATACGGCGGTTTTTTTTGGAGTAATGGTTTTAAAAGTAAGGTTACTCCAAAGAAGTTTTTCTTAACACTTTCTTGGCACTTTCACCAGTAATGGAAAATGGAGAAATCAGCTAAAAGGAAAATTTCCAGCTATCCCATCACTGCCATAGTATGCATCAATATTCATAATAAATATGGAATAGGGGAAAATCACACTGATGAAATGGGGAAATGTATTTGGCCTTGCCGGAAAAGGTCAATTAACCACTTTATGCTAAAAGCACTCATTTAAATTAAGTTTCCAGCAAGGGTTTAAATCTCCAGGTAGTCTTCTTTAGAATAATTTCGGATACACATTATCCTTTTAAAAGTCGCAATTTCTCTTGAGTACTTTTTTATGCGCCTGAATGCCTGATAGATTTTAGTTTCTCCCTAATTGAGAGTCTGAGTTGGAGTGCTCTAAATTAGATAAAAAAAAAGGAAGTAGCACAACACCAGAATGGCAAGCTATTTTTTGCGGTTACTGTCTATAGCAAGCGAAATGACAAAAGTCATTCCTTAATTTTATGTAGCCTTTCGGGACGACGTAAAAAGAGAAGGAAAAAGCTCATAAAACGCGCAAAAAGCCTTGACATTGTTAGGCTTCAGTAGTCTCATAGAGAGTATCATATATCACAGTTCCAGTGCTTCGAACAGCGTTTTTTTCTTTTTTAACATCCATCACTGTACTCCTTGAGGATGTGGAGATGCAATTTTTTTGTAAACGATATCCACTTAATTTCACGCTTGTAAAGGAAAACGAAATTTCCTGAAATGTGCGAAATGAGTGGAAAATTTCTGGACAAAGTATTCCCCCAACTTGTTTTCTCCTTTTTACGATGCGACGGACAGCTCTTTATAACTTAATTTTCGCCTTGGAATTTTTCCCATAAGAAATTGTTCTTGGGTGCCAGTGCAATCTTATAAAAATTGGCCATCTACAGTTGCGTTTTAGAGAAAAACAAGCTGGTCAAGGAGAATGAAAACAACTGGCAATAATAATAACAATTAGTATTATCAAATACATATACTTGCACAAAAACAAGAAAAGCTGAAAAGCTCCCACCACAAATGACAAACAGCTGAAATGATCTGTTGATTGAATCATCCTTTATCGTACGAGCTTTCATTTTCCAGGGCCGCTCAAAGGAAATACAAGGAAGTAAACATCTGCGTCACAAAAAGTAGAGTGAAAAGCCGATCCCGTCAGAGGCAGTGAGCATGAGTGAGGCGTGTGGGGAGACTTCCGACCTTAATACAGAAGTATTAAAGAGTTCGAAAATGTGTGCTAGATTATCGACATCCTGACTTTGCTATACTGTCATCTGATGATGGAGCATTAATATTTGCGTTGGCATATTCTGGAGAAAAACATGCACAGCAAAATAAAATATCCACACGTAGCCCACTTTTACTTTGTAAGGCTTCACAGGAGAAAGGCAGGCTGGATGATAATGTATGGCAGCTGAAGCACACTACTGAATAGAATTCTTGGAATCCACAAGAGTTTGAGAAAAACAAAAATGTTGCTATTCCCTTGCTTTTGTTATTCCAAGTGAGTAAAATTGATTTTTCCTTATGTAAACTTGTCAGTTCTCGACTTGCATATTAAACTCGTGGGGAAAAGGGTTCAGCTTAATGTCTGAAAAATTGGTGAAGCGAGAGAGTTAGCTAACCGGAAATTAATCTGGCTTCTGGATCCTTTCCTTTCATACTGCCTTCTTTTTTTTCTAAAGAGAGAAAAAAAATGTTCTTGGTACTGGCACAAATCTGGCGATTTTTTTTATTTTTAGAAAAAGGTTATACAAAAAAATAAAATCTCTTTTTTTCACTGCCTAAGGGCCAAATAAATAAAATATTTATTGGAAACAGTATTTTCCTTCTGAGAACAGTGTAAGCTACGTAATATCACTCTTCCGGCGAAAATACTTTCTGAATGTCCAACTGGAAAAGGAAAATCTCGGCGATATATATTTCTTTTCTTTGCTGTCAAATACAAAACTGTTGACTTTTCAGATTTCTTCCGGCTTGAGTAAACTCCGTGCATGCATGTCGCTTAAGTACATGTCCACGTCAATTTTTTTTCCTACTATTTACGGCGAAATTGCAAAACCTTCCTTAACTCCTACGTGTAATATGGATTTTAGCTCTGTATTTTAAAAAAATAAATCCGTTTTTTTGTCTTTTCCAGATATCCACATATTCTTCAAACTGGCTACAACCGTGCACCGCAGCATTACTTGTTACTACGAAAACCTCGATCTGATCTCCTTTTGAACCCACTAAAACTACTTTTTTTCGTAGTATCCTGCATTTTTGAAAAGCCACATCCGGGAAGTTCGGCATCATTACCCAGTTATAGAAATCGACAACTTCTGGGCAAATGACAAAGTTCATACAAAAGCAACAATTGATTCGTATAAAATTGTGATCCTAGTATCCCCACCATACTTATTACCAACACCACGTATCAGGAAAGCGTACCACAAAAAAGAATTATATTTCATCATAATCAGCAACAAGAAAAGTACATTAAGTGAGCATATATATATTTTTTTCCTATGTACACAAAACTCTTCCCTTCTATTTCCCACTTAATTATATGGGAAGAGAGGCATCATTATCATATCAGGAGTTCGGAACGCAAGTCAAACGCAAAGTAATAAGTAAATAACAGAGTGTTCTTAAAACTACAACGAAAAAAAAGCTACAATAACTAGAGTACTATAACTATACCTATCTTTTATATAGATTTAACGACACATGAGCGATTAAATTAGGGTCGTGCAGACTATTAGGTAAACTCAAAAAAATAGGAAGAAAATAGAGGAGCTGTGTGCAATCTCCACTTTACTACTATAACTACTGTTTCTCGGAACTGTAAAGGAAACCGAAGGAAAATAGCTTTGGTGCATGCATAATTTACTGTTTATTCCACTAATAACGCACACACAGAGCCACTAACAAAAGAGTAATAAATAAACTGCCACATGTATAGTCATACACTATCACTATCTCCAGTCAACAGTTGCACACACCTACACTCACATCGATTCTTGGCCAGTTTTTTTTATATAAGCTCTTGAAGCATTTACGTATTTTCCTATTATCATACCACCTTCCCTCCCTCCTCCTAAGTATTTCCTTCATTTAGTATTAAAAAAATAGAGGAGAGCTTTGCCACCGCACCACCACCGCCATCACCATCATTTACTGGAGTTGAAGTTACAGCGCTGGAGCTACTACCAACTACCCAGTTTTGGCATCAGTGAAAGGAGGAGTAGTGCTGCGAGCAGCAGAGGGCCAGAGCTAACGTTTTATTTTTTTTGGGAAAAGCTAAAGCTATAGTCGAGTCGAACATTTTCTCTCCGCTACTGGAAAATACCCGAAAAGAAAAAGGAAAACGAGAAAACGAGAAAGGAAAGGGAGGACAGGACAGTGAGAGAAAAAATCATTTTTGAAGCGGAGTGTCCACCATCAATTGCAGTTACTCCGCAAGTGGTTGTGTTCCGAGAAGGATATGAGCACAGAACACTCTTCTCTCTGCTCTGCTGCTGGGTGCTTATAGCTTAGCTCCGTTTTTTATTGAGAGTTGTGCGGTTTATGAAAAAAATATTATTTATTTTGTTCCACGAACGAGGAAAACTACGAGAAATAAATTTTTTTAGTGATATATAAACGGCAAAAGAATTGCACCGCTGTGAACTGTGCGGCTACAAAAAAACTAGTTTTTCTCCCTGTAAAACCACTTTAAAATTCACGTAGTCTTTGCCGAATTTCCGAAAAGGGAATAAAAGGAATATACATAAATTTAAATTTTACTTATACGGCCCACACAACCGAAAAAAAAATAAAGGAATTTTTTTATGTGGAACGGCAGACGACACATATTTCCCGTTTCGTGAATAAATTTTTTTTGGAGGAGACAGATACATAAGCAAACGGGGATAAAAAGTGGAAGATATGTCCCGACGAGACTGTGAACAAAAGTGGATTTAGATTATAAAGCACATTTCATTGGTGAGTTATGTAAAGTAAAGTGTGCGAGCGAGGTAGGGGAAGACCATTATTTTTTTCGTATTTATTCATCTCGTCTCCTTTCTCCGGAGTGGAGCGCTTACGGCACCGAGATAATAAATTGGGGAGGAATGTATTAGTATATTTGTGCAGTAAAGTGAACTGCTGCTTACTGTAATATTTATTTTTACTTTTGAAACCAAACCACTTGAAGGGCTTCGAAATACTAATTGAGTGAAACTAAACTGGGTGCTGGAACAGCCGGAATGTGAAAGCATTTTTAAGGAATCGAGTGTGATTTTGGGGACAGCATCAAACATAATCATACACAGGAGGAGGGAGTACATCTAATTTTTGCAAATTGAATCTGTGATTCCACAAAATTTATATTTACGGACGAAATATAAATACGAAAAGTAGGTGGATTGCGAGTTCAAGTGGCTAACTCCAATAAACTTGGATAATGCGAGTGGAGATCTTTTCTGTAAAATGGACGGTAGTTGAAGCTTGAAGACTAAAATCAAGTTCGTTTGTCTGCGCTGGACTTGAGTAATAAACATTTTTTATCTTCCGGAGACTACAAAAAAAGGAGCTCGAAAACTCCACATTTTTACTTTTACTCTTGGTGCGGGCCACCTGGATAAATAAAAAACTCGGACAAAATGCCTGAACAAAGTAACGACTACCGTGTAGTCGTTTTTGGCGCTGGAGGTGTAGGGAAGAGCAGTATCGTTCTGAGGTTTGTCAAAGGAACCTTCAGGGATTCGTACATTCCCACAATTGAGGATACGTATCGGCAGGTATGACTACTTTCAGTATTGTAGCTTTTAAGTCTGTTAAATTTTAGCTCTCTCAGCGGATGATTTAGGAGATTAACGCACTAAAAGTGACAAGTCGCTGCGCTGCTGTCACTGCCTTCCAGTGACAAAAATATCTTGTAAACCAATTTACGCAATTACAGTACCTCGACTGTGCCTACGAGAGGAGGACACTTTCATGTGACTTTTTTCATGTAAAACTTTTAGAGTATGTGGAGTTATGTAACGAATGATAATTTTGAAAAAAAGAAATTACGATGGGGTCTGTTCTCATGAAGAACACGGATATTAAGGGAAGGCTCGGCTGCAGCAACGGGAGAAAAATGTAGTGGTAGATACACCATATGCAAAATTAATAAGCACTTAAAACTTTTTCAGTAAAAACTTTTCAGATTTGAAACTTTGTTTCGCGTTGTACGCTCTATACGTGTACTTTGTAAAATCTGCGCATTCCTATATCAAATTTGCTTTGGTGTATGTGATAATGCCGTTGTGCAGTCTAAACGTGAGGGTAGCATATAGCGGAGCGCTATGTCTACTACAGCTACAGCTCTGGGAAAAAATGGAGGATCGCTGGTTAATTAATTCTTCTCTAACTTTTATGTAAACCTCCATGAGACTTCTGACTGGTTCGCGTCCCTAACAACTCCCTTCTATTCGGTAGATCGCGTTTTTCCCGGAATCTGCACGCACGAACAGTTGCAAAACTACATTTTTTTTTAAAAAAAAGTACTGAGCCGAGCAACCAACTCTATTAAATCGTGTTTATGAAGGGGCAAGCATGCATGCAAGAATAAAATTATTCCGGGATTAGTATTACAAAATGAATGTGTCCATTCCACTGTTGCGCGATATAAATAACGTGTGTGGGAGGAGGACCACGCAGTGAGCGGCTGAGCTGCTCAACAGCTCACTCATTTTCAGCTAAATGAATGTACCCGGTTGGTTCAGTTATGATAAGTGAGAAGCCTGTGTGCTCAATCAAAACTAAGATAAAAGCTATAAATAAACTTGTATGCCTACTTAATAGACTTAAATCGGGAATGACAACTTTTGCAATGCTTTTATCTGGCGAAAACAAGCAAAATTTGTACTCCTGGTCATACTCAGATAACCGTCCAGAAACGGACAGTGTCACACTCACCTCACCAGACAGCAAAAGCATGTTAAAGTTGAAACTAGTGAGAATGGCTAGTATTTTTTTGCATGAAAAAAAACTGGCATAAAATAATAATCCGCTCATCACACTTTTCTGCATGTCATACCCTGGAAAAAACTCCTTTTCACTGGGACAAGCATTCAGCAAGGTAATGCAATTTTATGTTTAAACATTTGTTTACGGCGATACGCGAATGGGAAAATTGTGGGAGGTGCGTTTGTTTGCGGGATCGGTTTAGTTCAGTGGTCCCACAATGTTTATACAAGAGTAGCTATTTTAAGCTTCATTTTTAAGCTGGACTGCTGCTGAACGAATGAATGAATGCTAAAAAGTTAGAAGGAGTAAACTAGGAAATGACAAAAAGGAGATTTTAAATAAGCTGATGATATCCTCTTCTAATTAGAGAGAACAATGGGAGTAAAACAAAAAGATTATTTCTTCAGATCTCCCTGAAAACTAACGAGTTCTAGGCAGATTTTATTACTACTGTTTGCATGACTAGCAAAAAGTTCCTTTATTCCTAGCTTTTTTTGTCAAAATCCGGGAAGTTGAAGTTGGAATAATGATCTTATTTTTAAGAATTGAATATAGTTATATAAAAATATTTAGTTATAGTTCCTATAATTCGAGTTCCCAGCTTCCCATTCCAATTCCGTACATTACTACTCTCACCGGTTTTTTTACTGACGGAGTGACGGAAGCAATAATTACTGACAATGATAGAGAGAGTACATCACAGCATTAATCTTCCCTTCAGTTTCACATACTCGAACAAAAAGGGACAAAATAATGCTTTGAAAACTCCAAAAACTAAACTAAAAAGCGGATCTATCTGATCCTTCATTTATTTATTTGTTCTATTTTCTCTCTTCCATTTTTTTGCAAGTTGGGCTCACGGCAGAAAAAAAATGTGTCCTCGTTCCCACTTCCTTTCACTTTTTTTTCTTGTCAAATCCTGATAAAAACTAATTCCTGTCCTGCAGCAACGCGCATCTCTCTAGAAAAATCGAAGATAAAAGCTTTTTATGAAGCTTACGCGGAGCGGCTTTCTCCGTCGTACGTGACTTTTCAATAAATTCTTTAGTAGCCTTAAGTCCTTTCCGCTGTAAATGCTACTTACCTTGATAGACAATACTTAATACGGTATTATTGAGAAATTGAAAATTTACACTTAAAAAATAGATACCTTGTTTACTCATATTATATACAAAAACTCAATTTCTTGCCTTTCACTACCACCGCACTTCATCCCTACCATGGCACGGGATAGGTACTTGTATTGCGTTATCAATTTCCGTGCTTTCCGTTTGAAATGGAACTTCAACAGCGCTGCTGTAATACTATTACGCATGACTTTCTACCACAGAAATAGGAAATTCCTAAAATTGTGATATTTTCTGCTTTCTCCAGGTGATTAGCTGCAACAAAAATGTGTGCACACTTCAGATTACGGATACCACGGGATCTCATCAGTTTCCTGCAATGCAACGGCTTTCAATCACCAAAGGTAAGGCTGCCGCGATCCCTTCGCAAACATAAATCTAATCACTGATTCAATATAGCTTCAGCTCGTTTGCCAAAACGAAGACTTTTTCTATTTAAGTTCCTTTACAACGATAAAAAATAGAAGTGGGCTAGATTCTAGGGTTTTTGCTTAGCTTTTTGTAACCGCTCCGCAGCTGTTTACTCTATTGCGCTGTTGAGTGAATACATTCAAGAGAATTCCTAGAAAATTAGTTTATTTACTTAGCCTCTTGTCTCGCTTTCTTGAGAGACTGTTTTTGTGAGAAAAAAGTTACGTATCGGAGAACTAGGTACTAGAGTGCATCTAAAAGAAGAAGATGAAAGTTAAAAAATATTTTTTTTCTATATAGGCTGTCCCATTTACGTAAGCTTTCTCTGCTGTCTATCTGACACAAACTAATTTAATATATCCGTTTCGACTGAAACCTATTTTTAACCTTGTAAAACAGAAAGTTCGTTTGAGATGGCTATACTGTTAGCACTGTCCGAAATCTGCAGTCGCCTTTTCAATGATTGTCTTTAGTAGTTTTTACTAGTACCCTCCATTTAACAGCTGCGTCGTCCTTCTAAAAATCAATGATTAAAAATTCAATGGAGTTTAGATTTATTTCTTGGAAAGTTGGAATAAAAACTCAAAAGATATTTAAGTACCTATGTGGATGTATTTTTTTCCATTAGCACAAAAGGCAAGGTTAAAAGGGAAAAAAATCTGTACAAAAAGTTTGATGGAAATGGGAATTGGGGGCACAAAGGAGCAACGGAGCCTTTTCAATTTTCACAAGAATTTAACTCCCCTGTTATTTAAACAATGAGAGTGTACTATGGGAATTTGATACATTTTTTCATTTTTTTTTCTCTCCCAAACAGGTCATGCCTTCATTCTCGTGTACTCAGTAACGTCAAGGCAAAGCTTAGAAGAACTTAAGCCCATGTGGGAAATGATCCGTTCCATCAAAGGCGATCTCACCGATATTCCCGTCATCCTTGTTGGAAACAAATGTGACGAGGTTGAGAATCGCGAAGTGGTGCAGGTTAGCAAACAAAAAAATTCCATCTATCTCCGCAATTTATATACACCTACCCGCTTTTATGTTGTGCGAGCAGATTACGTATTACAGTCTCCTTTTGTATGGAATTTGATTCAACTTTAATATTTATCACTGCGCCCGAAAAAAAATATATTTCGAAATGGTTTCTCCAGGCAAAATATAAAATGAACGTGAAACGCTGATTATCATCACTATCACATTCAATTCATCTTCCTCTCACTTTCCATTCCTGAAAACCCAAACACTTCACCCTTATCTCTTTCCACATCGCTTTCACTTTCCTCAAACGAGACAGAACCTGTGCACTCCTCCTTTGATAATCCTCGCTCTTGTCCTTACATCACAGAATTTTTTTTTGGAATGATGCGAAAATATTATGCATGCACACACACTCTCTTTTTTCCTTTTCACGCCTACAACAAAGTTTTCGCATAAAGAGATTTGCAGATTTTTCGCCGCACCATCCATCCATTCCAGTAAATAAAAATTTATCATGAAACGAAATCGCTCTTAAGCGAAATCCAACTTTCTCAGCGCATGAAAGCTTCAGAGCAGGAAACAATAATAAACGTACGCTTGAATTTTCTTCAAACCTCTTCTCCAAAAATTTCATCTGAAGAGAGTGGGTAACCCACAAAAGGAGAAAGGCTGAGCAGATTTTTTTTTTCATATTACAAACTTAAAAAGATTTTTTTTCTTTACTTGCCGCTCTTAAAAGGCACGCTTAATAATTACACTCTAAAAATTCATATATCGGGTAGCAATTTTCTTTTCATTCCGCAAAACTTGCAAGAGATCAAGGAAAAGCTTCTTAAGGAACACTTGAGCGAAGAGAAAATCTTGAATGAGAGCGGAACCTCATAGAATACATATATGTGGGGAATGATAAGCTGGAATTTGATTGGAGAAAGTGTATGATAAAAACTACACTTCTACTTTTTTTTATATAATACCCCAAAGCACCTTCTGCTTTTGGTCTTGATAAAAGAAGGACGTGAAGTGAGTTTGTAATTTCATACAAAAGTACCCCTTTTCAGTGCACACACTGCTCACTACCGTCTAGGAAATAGTTTTTTTTATTCACGTGGATATGCCATGACAAAAAAACCGCAACCGTCATTATAAAAAAAGATCTATTCATCTATTTAGTATTGCAAAAGCTCCAAGAAAAAAAATTTATACTGAAAAGGGTTTCCGCACACTACCTCTCATCCTACACTGTACATTTTTATCCTGGCTAGTATAAACCACATGAAGAAATCTCTTTTTTGTTATCCTCTAAGCTCTACCAGCTTAACAATAGAGCCAGGACCGCACAGCACACAACATTGTGAAATCCTGTTTTCTCCCGTTTTCTTTTGTAAGCCTTCTCACCACTCTCCTTCCTTCGTTTTTTAGTCAGAGTATATTTTTGTTGATGGGAGATAAAAAAACGTGGTCGGATGTGTGTATAGCAAATATCCACCTTTTCCTTTTGTTTGATGTTTGGCTAGCAGACTAGAAAAGAAGATACCCAACCTGAGATTTTTTTTCGGGAGTGATCAGTAGAAAACAAAAGGGGGATAGGAAGGTTCACGCCATCATTAGTTGATTCTTCTCAATTGTTCGCAGAGGTTTTAGAGTGCTAAGGCGAACTCATAAAGCCTGCACGTCTTGTCAAGGCCTTTGCGCTTCTCTTCATCGAATTGATGATGATTAAACTGAAAGATGCGAGAAGGAGCAATTTTTCATAGGAGAAAAAGTGCGAGTGCGAGAAGCACGCTGTCGTGCTCATAGTCTCTTCGCATAGTTATAAGCGGCTAGGGCTCTATTTGATGAAAATAAATGAGCCCTGGGGAAACCAACTGCATTCATTTCCATTTCCGTCAAGTCAAAGTAGAAAAAAAAACAAGATCTGGAGGAAAATACCCCACGAACTACATGAACTCTATATATTCCACATCTAATCCCCAAAATTCTTTAATCTTATTGACCTATTTACATGTGATAATGATGAAGATATATCCTTCTCTCTGATGCAGAATGTTAAAGCTTCTTCTCAAAGTGGAGTCGTATAGGCAGTTGAGCAGTGCACGAAACCAAAATATACGAGCTAAAAAACATTTTTTTCTTCAGTTTTTATGCAGTGCATGACTCTCCGTATGCCTTCATATATAAAATAGAATGGGAAGGCGTAAAAGTCACCAGGATGACTACCGACTACCAACTCTCTCCTTAAGTATGAACATCTTCATCCTCTCTGCAGTAGTAATATGTTTGTAGGAACATTTATATTTTTTCACGAATAAATTAAGCAGAAAAAAAGGCTCCATTCCCTTATCCCCTTTCTCATTTTTTTACTAGGCTGTAAAAAAAAATTTCTCCTGATATGTGATAAGAATCACAAGATTTTTTCGTGACTCACATTCTCATCTCATTATTACAGCTCCCATTTCTTATTTCGTTTTTAGAGCCGCATTTTCCTCTACCGTCATCACTATATCACTCCCGCCAACGCAAAACGTTTCATATCACACTAAAAAATAGTGTGGACTCCTCTCGCAAAAAAAATATTTTTTTGTTTTAAGGAAGAGCGGCGAAAGCATTGAGCGCAGCAAAAGTTTATTAATGCCTTTTTTCTCTTCGTTCTCTCTCTCTCTCTCTCTCTCTTCTTCCGCTACTGTAATGCGGTATATCTTCCGACTGGCGAGGAATGTATAAAAAAAATTCTCCACAAGCTCTAATACCAAAAATGGGCTGACTGTTGACTGGCTCCTATCGTCTCTCCCACGAAAAAAAGGTGACCCTGAAATATTCAACGTTATATGCATCCCCATTCACGGCGAGAAAAAGCGAGCCTCCACGTATATATATATCTGTATTTGTACTTTGCTGGAAATGAAATGGCAATGGCGATATAATATTACGTTCCCTCACTGTGTGATTACACCACACATGCTATTTTCCACTAAAAAAAGGAGTTTTCTTTCTCTTTGCGCATATTAGTGTATAAAAACATAAAAGGGATTTAGGATTTTTTTTTCTGTGAAGGTTGAAAAAAATCATCCGTGAGGAAGGACCTAACATTTCGGGAGTTTTTTTGCTGGTCTGCACGTAGCACTTTCACCGCCCTGCCCAACTCACATTTTTTGAGAGAACAATGAGCAGATGTAATACAGTTTCAGGTTCATCCTTTTGGGTATGAGTTCTGAGCAGTTTTTATGGGGAGTGAGACAGAGGAAAGGAAATGAAATGGTGTAATTAGCACCATGAATCAGCACCAGACAACTCATAAATTAATTGCTTATTGCTTATACGAAAGTAAATTAATATGACGGTTTATAATGCCAAGTGACTGTCATATTATAAAATATGTATTTGGAACTGTTAAGTGCAAAACGAAGTTAGTAGGAGTGAGAGTGGTAACTCGTTACCAAAATATTTTGCCAATTAACAAAATTTCCCACTTTTGCTGAGCACAATACGCCCACGCTCACATCTTTAGATTGTTCTACAAAGTTCATGGTAATTCGCTTTATTTGAGTTTCCCTTTGAGTAAAGCTGGTGCTGCAGTTGATCAAGTGATAACACTTGAGTGAGTCAACACATCTGAGAGAAAGGGAACGGGAGAAAGTCAGAGTTGGAACGAAACATGTTCCGCGCAAAAATACACAATTATATTGTACTTTGATTTAAAAGGGTTCTTGAGTGGGTACACAAAACACAAATGGGAAAAAAAGTTAACGACTCGTGGAGAGAAAACATCAAATAATGAAATAGAATTCAAGAAACAAAATTGAGAGGAGACCACCAAAAGAATTCTACATCATTCTATTTCTAACACACTCACACACAAGTCCTTCCTTATTATAGCTATATATGATACTTCACTTCTACACCCCACATCATTATTTCTCTACGCTCATTGTATTTCTTTTTTGGTACGTTTTTTACTCTCGTCACAAAATAGTTTCGCCAAGACTTATGGGGTTTTCGCTAAAAATACGTGGATAGGTACTCTCCCAGAGAAGAGAGAGCACTTTCCTCTCGACGTTCCTTCCTTTTCTTATATCATATCCGAAGTTCAAAGTAAAGTTGTGCGGTATGGGCAGCAAATATATGGATTTTCTGCTGACTTCACTTTCTCCAGTGACTGTAGCGCATACTGGATGAAATCGGAGAAGTTGAAATGTGAAAGGCCAAAATAGAAATCCCTGGATTTGAACCAATTTATGTGGTAATGATATATGTGCATGTGTAGGAAGTTCGTATAGTCGAAAAATATAGCACGGCCACTCTCAGTTTTTATCCTAAATAAGGTTCATTTGCCGAGATTTCAAGTTGCCCCTGGTGTGGATTTCTATCCTGGCTTTGGCAAATGTTGAGAAATAGCATAACAAAAGTAGTGAGCAGAATCGCATTCGAAATAACCACAAAAGGTTATCACTATCAGAAGCAGCTAAAACACAATTGACAAATATTTTTTATATAGGAGTAATTCAGTTAGAGAATGGAAGAGAGAGAAAAGTCAATCTTCCTCATGGACTTTGACCTCTTTTTCCTGGCAAATTTATCACAATATCATTTTTAGCTTTTGCAACTTCCATTTCTCATCGCCTCCATTTTTTTCGGAAATGCAAATGACAAAGTGACTGTTTACTATATATTTTAGTGTCATTTTCCAAAATGCTACATACCTTCAAATTACTATTGGGAGTTGGCGAAAGCACTTCTTTTTTATCCCAGGCTTTTACCCACTCATATATTTTTGGCGAGTCCCTAGAGAGAAAAATACTTTTCCGCTCAGAGGGCTTTAGATGACTGGAGCCATCTCATCGAAATGAAATACTTAATGACGAAAATCGAAAATGATTATGGCTCTTGCTATTATTGTGCATGAGAGACTGGATGTCACATACCGGATGCTCCACAACACTCTGTCAATCAGCACATGCTCGACTGATGACATTATCCCATATCAGAAGGAAAATCGGCTGGGTGTTACGTAGCCCCAGTCTTTATTTAGATAATCTGCGAGAATTCCAGTAGAATTAAAACTGGAGATGATGATGTTGCTGACGTTGTGTGTGCTGAATAAGCAAAATTTACTGAAGTCAAAAAGTGCTGTCACCAACAGGCTTTGCTGACTTTCTCCTGGCTCCTGTCTTTCCGCCTGTGACGGAGATGGGTGGTGAGACTGGTGAGAGGTGGATTCTTTTATAGTAGCAATAGCGCAAACTATGTATTGTGCCATACACTCTCTCCAGCTATTGGAGATATGGGATATTGCTTCAATGTATTTTTTTAAGGAAGGAGCGCCCACCGCAGTGCAGAAAATACCGTTGGGCGTGAGTAAAAGATGCCAAGGATAGAATATCATCCTGACTGACGAAGCTTCCTGAACGACTGACGATGTTGCTTAATTTAGCATTTTAATTTTGAGATTTTGAGTTCCCCATCGTAAGGAAATACTACACCGTCAATGAAAATCAGGATGGAAGTGTTCGCCCACACAGAAGCAAGCTGGGATTTATGACAGTTGAGCAAAAATACGTAATTATCGTTGTATCGATAAAAAAAATTTGAGAAGTGAAAGGAAGACAAATTCTAAATGAAATCTGGAAAAATAACCCAGCATCACTCTCATTATCGTTACAATACTTCCCGAGAGACTGGAGAAAGTCCGTTGGGCGTGAGTAAAAGATGCCAAGGATAGAATATCATCCTGACTGACGGAGCTTCCTGAACGAGTGACGATGTTGCTTAATTTAGCATTTTAATTTTGAGATTTTTGGTTCCCCATCCCAAGGAAATACTACACCGTCAATGAAAATCAGGATGGAAGTGTTCGCCCACACAGAAGCAAGCTGGGATTTATGGCAGTTGAGCAAAAATACGTAATTATCGTTGTATCGATAAAAAAATTGAGAAGTGAAAGGAAGACAAATTCTAAATGAAATCTGGAAAAATAACCCAGCATCACTCTCATTATCGTTACAATACTTCCCGAGAGACTGGAGAAAGACGTGTTGGCGTACCAGCTAGTCTTTCATGTGTTTTCTTTAGTTTCAAGTGTCATTTGAAGGGAAAAAAAGTTTTTTGGTAGGTATACGCACAAACGCGTGACGTCAATAACAAGGTTTGCAGCGCTATTCTTTAAGCGTGTCTGTTAACTTGGAGGACACACGACACTTCCAACAGCTTTCCAGTTTAGTCGAAAGTGACAGTTGCTCTTAAGTGAAATAAGACGAGGGAAAGGTCTCTTTAACTTTTCCTCTTTATTTGTAGGAGATTTCACCAGTTTGGGATCTGACTGTTTCGGAGAGGAGGGGAGGAATAATGTGGCGTGACATGAAAGAGGGAGTACACATGTGTGATATTAATATGCCAAATTATACCTATCCTCCGATAACACGGAGACACACAAGTTACAAAAAAATGGGCATTTTTTCCAGCGCTTTCTCTGTTAGAAAATATGCCTGAAATATTTACCAAAAAAAAATTTAGCTGGAAGATATCACATTTCCAAAGGATCTCAGTTCTGACGTTTCCCTTTTTGGCGTTATTCCCTTTTCATGCCATTAAAAAGCTTTTATGTATTTTATTCCTCTACTCATCCGTGCTGTTTTAAATAGGATTGTAATGCTATGCAAACGTAACGTGCGTTCCTCAATGGTTTCGCTTGAATAGAATATCTCAGTACTGCAAGGCAAGGTTTATATAACATCACTCCAGACTCATATTTTTTTGTACTCTGTCTTTCCTGGAAAAATCATTTAATGTATTTTTTGACCATGAACTACATTCTTTTGGTGAACTATCCATATCTCGTTACAACAATGGAGAGCAGTCAAAACATCGTCTAAACATGGCTGTACTTCTCCTCTCCAGAGTAAACACAGCGAGCCACTGCTGGGACGAAAAACCCTCTCTATGTAATGCAAGTTAATGATCTTTGCCAATTGTCTATGGAATTTTCTCCCGGTAAATTGACTTTCTTTATCCCTCGTCCAATGTTACTGGTGTTGTGTAAGGAAAGCCAAATTAAGTAGCTGCTTTTTGCCCAGAGACACTGATTTATCTGCACAACTTTTGCCATATGATCTCATTTCGCAATTGGCTACTTTTGAAACCATGCATGCTGCATAGTGAAAAGGAAGTCCTTCCCCAATTCTATGAAAATGGTGGAAGTTAAAGTTGGAACTGGAGCGAGTGGAGATCGTTATTAAGATATTACTTATAAAAGTTAACGTCAAGCTACACTTTCCCTTTGCTAGATACCGAATGTATTCAATGTATCCGTGGAATTGGCTACTCTGCCAAAAATAGAGCGGCTTTTTTGCTATCTTTATAGCAGTCATGCCCATCCACCAGAAACGTGAAAAGGGCAAAATGACTTGAAGCATTTAGTATAGATTTAAGTCATCGAAACTTTCAAGGGCTACCATTTCAGGAGTGGAACAGAGACTCGTAATATAATACAGCAGTGCAGCAGTCGAGTCAAGCTGGAGGAAATCTTATTTGAAAAGAGCTGAAATGGGCGGTGGAGCAGTTGTGTAAAAGAGACTGCCATTCCCTTAAATGTACGAAATGTTCTGTGCATGACCAAATGTGCAATTCTCGTAGAACAGAACTTGCAAATTATAAACAGAGGAGGAGAGGGAGATGCCAGCAATTGCCAAAAAGGATTTTCCCTCTCTGGGAATTTGCCAAAGGCCAAGGGAAGCCAGTGACATTTGCCGCTTCCACTTTTTTNTTTTTTAAAGAACTATTTCTGCATACCTATTCCACGAAGAGAAAGTCCGTGTTCGGTACTGCCCTCCAGTATAAAAGCGAAAGTTTTTGGGAAAGACTTTAAGCATGTGAACGTTGTCACTTGTGAGAGGGAGAGGAAGTTTAATCTGAAACACAAGTTTAGAGGAATGCCTGACTGCCACCTATACGAGTTTGGCAAGCTCCACTGTTGCTACATTATTTGTACGGACTATTCCTGCATGTAAATAGCTTTGGCTCCCTTTCAAGGATAGACGAGTTGTTAGCGTGATGGCCGTCGATATGTATTTTATCTGCTTTGCTCCGGAAAAGCCGTTTGCGATTTTACACTCTGACAGACTGCTTAAAAACCGATCATCAAAGAAATTTTGAGAGAGATAATAGAAACATACCTAGCAAGTGCCTGTATCCGCTTGTTTCTGTCTCTCTACACCCCTCCTGCGTCATTTTTTTATTGTTGCTTGGAAAAATAGGCTGAAACAGGAAGGAAAACTTAATCTCCAACCCGGAAAGTGTTATTTTAATCTAATTACGAAACTGTATGTCACGCTCTACTTGGTTTATCTGTTTTTCCTTCTTTTTTGCATCCATGTGTCATGGTATTTCATGCTTGGAAGGTATGGAAGGTAAAACCCTGTTGATAATACTGTTTGTTATTCAATGTGCACTGTGGCGGTGATTTTTTTGAATGTACGAGAATGGGAACATAGCAGTCGGCCATTTTCGACTGGAGTCTGTAATCATGCTTGATTCGCTTAAAGCACGAATCTACCTGAATCTCGAGATCTTACCGCTTCCCTCTTTTCTACTTACGCCAAGGATTTTCCTCAACAAGTGTACAAAAAAGTACTCTAAACATTTTCCCATTTTCATTTAAAAAGTGGGCAGAAAGTAAATTTCCTCCGTGCAATATTGATTCTCCAACTTTCCCCATGCTCCCACATTTGTAATCTTTTAGGAGTATTAAGAATTAATGAATGTGGTTGCAAAAAAAATTGTGGCAAAACTGCCATGCGGAATATCTTTAAATAGTAAACTTTCATTAGGCTAACTTTCGATTTCAAAACCTCTAGCTGAAAGTTTCGGGATTTTTTCGTAAGCCGTAACTAGATCGCATGCTACATAGCCATAAGGGCTCCTGGCGAGGAATTACAAGAGCGAAAACACTGTAAAAATGCTTCTGATGCTTACAAGATAAAACTTTACTAAAGACTCGGTTTCACATGAGCTTTTACGTACTTTTTTTTCCTCACGATCCTTTTTATCTTTAAAAATCCAAATATTTCTAACTACGCCCTAAACTGGAATTGTGGCAACGACGACGTTCTTTCCTCAAAAAAATAATATTTTTGCAGCAGCAAGTGGCATACTGATTGTATCGGCCACTCCAGAAACTGAATTCAGTGTACTATTTTTTCCACTTCAAGATTGATGTATTTTTTCTCTTTCTTAAAGAAGAAAACCTTTGATAAGTGACGCTGAAAAAATAAACACTTCCGAACAAAAATATAGTGGCGACGTATGAGCATTTTGTAGCTGGAGCACTGCAGCAAAATAATATCCAAATTCCAGCAATTTTCTTTGCATTACATTTCATTTTGAATAATGTGTAGTTGGGGAAAGTAGCGCAGGTGCTTTTGTCCCTTTATTATTCATGGAGAAATAGTGTAATTGTGATATTTGCTGGAGAATACTTGAGCAAAGTTGTTACAGCAAAAAAACGGAGGAAAGAAAGCAGCGCCATTTTCCTGAATGCTTATACAAATGTGCGGTTTGTATCGAACCAACATGATAAATGGGAAATGAGGAAATACGCTTGCAAATTTTGGCTGTTCCATTCCTCACTCCAGTTCCGAGGAACCTTTCTGGCGCGGTGCTTCTCTCAAAGAAAATTTCATTATGAACGGGAACGACACTGTAATAATGTCTGTGTGCAGTGTGTCTGCCGTGAGTTTTCCCCGAAATGTCAGGGCTTGCTACCAGAGCCATGAGTTATGTTTATGTGATGTGCTACCGTACTTGAATATTTTATTAGGGCTCAGAATTCATTCTCTTTCTCGCTCCTTTCTCGGAAAAATATGAACTTCCCACTCCCATAAAATTAGAGGCCACAACACGCTCATGATATACAATAACTCATGGCATAGTACAAAAAAGAATCCTTGACATATGCCACAGTCTCCACAATAAGGTCAGTGGCCTTAGGTAGACATTGGCCTCTGCAATTCCATCAGTATCTAGTTCAGAAGCGGATCCCAGCTAGATAAATCTAAATGTATAGGTCTATTGTCCATCTTTAGGGATCTCACCTTTTTTCAGAAGAAGAATGAAAGGTGCTGATGAGCAGTGGCAAGAACAATGACAAATACTTCCTTTGAAAACTGTAAGGTCTGGTAATCAATCTTTATCTATTTTATTTCATCTCTCTTTCTAAATCTCTGGGCACCTGCTAACCTTCGATGACTTACCGTCGATCATATAAAAACAACAAATTGATCTACCTTTTCTGTAATTATTGGAGAAAGTGGTGCTGTATATCTATGATATAGGAATTTGGGGGAAGGGCATGCCAAGGAGAAATAAATACATTTTTGTAAAGAATTAGGTGGATATATGATGGGAAACTTTGTTTTTATGAGATTATCTTTTTTTCTAGATTTATTGAATTTGTGATGATTGGCGTACACTCATTTTTAAAAGAGCTTTTAGCGAGTACAAGAGAAACACGTCAGTTCATCTGTGTATAACCTCTGACCTTAATCCTCCTGCCTTCCAGCTAGAGTTGTCGAGATGATGAAATGTATTTTACCTGAGTGTGCATAGCAGTGGCGCATAGAGATAAATAGGTAATAAAATTTATCCTTAACTAACAGAGGTAAACCGAGCGAATGCAGAGAGACGTCGTTGGGCACTCAGAGCCTTGGTGTGTAGAACCGCATCAGAGTTCATTTCTATTTCATGAGATTAAAAATGCATTAGAAGGAAGATGCGATGGGAAAGCAATGCTTTTACTCCCGACAGCTGTAAGGCTTTTTTGGTAATTTGACAGGTACAAAAAAGACTGCACACTCCTCTTAATTTAAGAGGCTCATCATCCGCTGCCTTTTTTTAAAGGGGAAAGCGACGGTGGATATGATTGTGATGGGATTTGTATAACAAGACTATTTGCGATTGACCTATTATGAGCGCTGCTTTTTCTCTAGCATTATCCGACAAATATGACTTTACCCCACCCCCAAAGCTTGCAAACAAAAAACGGGGCTCGTTGTTGCTTTTTTCATCGCTCTCTTTTTTTCACGTTACCCCAACTTCCTTCCTACGTTTACCTTTCGGTAATGAGTTTAGCTTCTAAAAATAGCTCTTTTTTAATTTACCCTTTTCCAATTTCAATTTTACTCTTTGAAAAGAAAATCTTTTTTGGTAATTTGACAGGTACAAAAAAGACTGCACACTCCTCTTAATTTAAGAGGCTCATCATCCGCTGCCTTTTTTAAAGGGGAAAGCGACGGTGGATATGATTGTGATGGGATTTGTATAACAAGACTATTTGTGATTGACCTATTATGAGCGCTGCTTTTTCTCTAGCATTTTCCGACAAATATGACTTTACCCCACGCCCAAAGCTTGCAAACAAAAAACGGGGCTAGTTGTTGCTTTTTTCATCGCTCTCTTTTTTCAAATTACCCCAACTTCCTTCCTACGTTTACCTTTCGGTAATGAGTTTAGCTTCTAAAAATAGCTCTTTTTTAATTTACCCTTTTCCAATTTCAATTTTACTCTTTGAAAAGAAAACTTTAATCTTTTTTCGCATAATGAATACTTATGTAGTGCAAACATAACAGTTTTTCCAAACGAAAGTAGTGATTACCTTCCCTGATGAGTGGCGAACAGTACAACATGACATTGCTTCAGGGAAGATATCTTTTCTTAGAAAATCAAAGCCTACTATAAATGTTATATGTTTCATAGTGTGATATACATCTCACTTTACCCTGAAATGTACTAAATTTTTAAGATTCGAAGCACAGGCAACGGACGGGATACACTGGGAGAAACACTCACTTTAATTTCCCCTTCAACCCCTTCATTCTCCCCTATCGGTGAGAGTGTCTAATACTATATAAAGTTTTCTTGGTTGGCGTTGGCAAATAGGGACAGAACAAGTCAAGTTGAGGCTCTTTTGCCATTTTCTACAGCGTCTCTTTTCTTTGTTCAAATAATAATGCGCACTTTTTTTCCTTGAGCTCTTTTGTATCTTTTGTGTATCTTGCAAGAGAGGGTAGCCCTTTGGGACTCTTGTCAACTGGGAAAACTAGTTAAATAACCTGCTTCTTCTCGTCTCCGTTCGTCGTCCCCCCATATACTTTCTTGAGTAATGTCAGAATCTTAACAATAAACTTCCACTTCTCCTTGCTGGAGAGTGCCATGTCATTTGTGCACATTACAGTAAGAGAATGCGAAGGCATGTACAAAAAAAATGGGGAGCAGCAATAGCAATAGAAAATCAGTATACGAAGCTGCATGACAATGACTGATCACACTGATTGTACTGGAAAGGAGACAAGGGGAAATTCCCTGAGTAAGTTCATGTCTGCCTGTGCTTGTACATAAATAAGGAGAAAATAAAATGCACTCATTGTTCAAAATTGAATAAGGTTCAGAAAAGGGGGAATGATGATGACGATGACGATGATAAATTTGATTAGGAGAAAGTCCTCCCAAAAACTGAGCAACTTTATATACATATACCTTGTAGCAGTAGTTTTCACAACAGATATATTGAATACTTGGCTTTTTCTTGAGACGCTATGTAAGTAAAGGATTTTAATTATTAGACAGCGAGCTAGACTACCCATAGACAGATTATGAGTAGGTGCCCTAGAAGCATATTTTGGTTGAATACCTTTCGCATGTATTTATTATTTATACATACATGAAATAGGCACGTGCAGAGATCGGCATTGTTGAAAAGTTGGGAGTTCGAGGAAACGAAAACTGATATTTATGAAAGTTTGTTTGAATGCATCACACTTCATTTTAAAAGTAATAAATCAAAAGTGGAATGACTGGAATGAGGCAGTTTTGATATAAAAATATATTAACCAAACTTATTGGATCGCTCTTTTTTGTGTTCTCATTTGCAGAAAGACGGGGAGGCAGCAGCCAGAACGTGGCAGTGTAACTTTATCGAAACATCGGCCAAAACGAATCACAATGTGCAGGAGCTCTTCCAAGAACTTCTGACGCTGGAGAAGAATCGCAACATGAGTTTACAACTGGACTCAAAAGGCTCGTCAAAAAGTTCCACGAAAAAAGTGAAAGAGAAGTGCTCTCTAGTTTGATTTCCAGGAGTGAGAAAAATTTAAAAACGTTAAATAATAAACACGTAGGATTATCAATGTTACGTTGTAAATAAATTATACTGTACATGAATACTGCATGAACGTAATAACTAAAATTTGTTTGTACATTTATGTGCTACAACTTTCTGATCAGTTGATCACTCTTTAGTTTTTGTAACTTGAAGGTGTACAGAACAAGTTGGGGTTTTCTGCTGACTGTGTAGACAAACTTTTCGTTTTTTCAACTGGGCGAGAGAATTACTTTGTTCGCTAATGGGGAAAAGTTTTTTTTGTTACAAAATCTGATCAGCGAATTTTTTAGGGAAAAAACTTACAGGTAGAGAGAACTATGCATATAAAAACTAACCAAAATCCATTCTTCTACTACATGTAAGACAATATTTCATTACATACTTGTTCAATGCAAAAAGTACTACCTATTTATGTAAGCACGTTTACCAAAATGACCCAAAAACTGTTTCGAAATTAACTTTTAAAAAATTTTCAACGTTTTACCATGTATTCAATATTGAAAAGTTGCATGTTGTATTATTATTATTAAAAACCGAGTTTTTAGAAATATCGGATTAAAAGTTGTAATTTCTTGGAAGACCCATAATATGATCGATATAAGAAATCTATTTACAAAATATATGCTTCCTGTGAACTATATCAAATATCAAGAAAAAAATCCCAAAAACCTCAACAATATCAAGCATTTACCTGGATGTACGCAAGACGCAAGGCGCATTGAGTCTCTTTTAATGTTTAAGAAAACTGTTGAAACGAGTTACCTAAATACCCATATTACGTACATTTATCAGTAAAAAAGAATTTAAACGATTTAAGATCGGAAAAATTTCCGTATTGCACGTTACGAATTTTTTTCCGTTTCAGAGTACCCCACCGATAAATCGGGATGCTGGCGATGGTGATTGTGGGTAGTGTAAGTTTGCGCCTGTACTGGAGTTTTCATTTTTCGGTTTTTCACCCTCTCTGTCTTACCACTAGGAAATAGTACATTTCAGTGACAACAAAGTATACAATTACAAACAAGTATTTCCATCATTTTTTGTGAAATCTCCTCATTATCCTCATGTAAAAATGTTAAGTAGATTTGTAGCTAGTGAAGCTATATTTATTTAGTTGTAATGAGTAAGAAGGCGTCAATACGTGCTGTGAACTGTACAAATTCAAAATATTTCAAGTGAATAAGATTACGTTTAGGTATGACGATACATACTTAAAAATTATATTATATTGCCTCAAACAACTAGTTTAATAATAAACGATAGTTTTCGTTCCTACACGCATAAACTTGCATAGGTATTGGACAGTTATATACTTTTTGTCAAAAATGATTACATTTTTGTGGTCTGTCATAATATTGAATTTCGTTTGTGGCATTTTTACCATGAATGAGAGCTGTCAGTGCTGCATAAAGCATTTTGTCAATGTGCCCAAAAAGATTTGAAATAGCTTTTATATGGAATTATTACGGTCAAATGAAAATTTTGCTCTGTGGCTTTTTTACCATAAGCAGCCAAGGAAAGTGAAATGTTTCATTATTGCCTATTGCCTCACATTTCTCTTACAACTTGTCGTAACTATTAGAAGGAACTTTTTTCAATTGTTGCTCAAACCGATTTGATAACAGCAGAGTTTGTTGGCAGTTTTATAACAAAAATGTGTTGTCAACTCGTCTTCTAATAGTCCTTTAAATAGAAATGCGAAGGAGAAAGAAAACGATGTCTAATTGCATGTATGTTTCTTTTGTTTAGAAATAAATTTGTGAGACAAAATAAGATACTCCAATCCAATGGGGTAACTTGAAATTGTGTGCAATTTGACGTTGCGCAACGCGGCGATATGGATCTCGTTGTGCAATTAGTGAATATAATTATACATAAAACTGATCATTTCGAGAAGGCCAATAAGCAGAATGAAAGTAACAAGAAATCGGACTAGCAACTGTCAGATTGATTCAGAGTTTGTACTCTTTCGTACTAATTGTAAATAGTGAAGGAGAAAGAAAAAATGCAAAAGATTTTGAGCCTGAAGTAGCAAAAGTGAAATCAGTTAGTTTCATTCAGTTTATAGTCCAAAACGCTTTCTTCCGAAAAACCACAAGAGTTACAGTTCGGTATCATTTTTACGGATAACTTAATTATGCAATACTTAATGTGACGATAAAACGGAGAGAAGGTACAATCTTTCAACGTAACGTTATGTGCAATTGTTTTGCAGGCACATATAGATGACTTTGATGACTTTATTCTTAAGCTGTTAAAATAAATCCACCTCACAGTCACAATTGAAGATTGTGGAATTCGGAAAGGTAGCTGTATATATTAATTTAATAACTCATTTAGCAGCTAAGGCTAACATGATCTTTAATGGTCATTTATGATTGTAATTTGTAATGTCTTCATCTTTGTTAAAATATTTGAAAGATACGAATAGGAACGTTACTATTACCTTTACATAAATTGAAATCACAGCAAATGTAGGCAAAATGAACACACCTTCTTCGCCTTGTAACTTTTGAGAAAAAAAATTCAATAAGGTAAATTGTTTAATAATGAAACACAACGCTAACTATATTTTCGGGTGAATAATCAACTTTTTTTTAGTTCAATCGCTACCAACTACTTGACCTCTTCAGTCGCTCTATGAAAGTTTTAGTGTTTGTGCTTTCCCAACACAAGATACTGTTCAGCGTTCATTTTAATTCCGTACATTCGCTAAGCATAAGCAGCTAAATCTTGAGAATTATAAATGGTCTGTTTAATTTTTCCGGCAGATTTATAAGCAACGTCATTTCAATACTATGTAAGAAAATAGTTATGTATTTACACCGATTTAATGTGCAAATGTGAAGATTCCAGATTTGGTTTTTGTATAAGGATAAGTTTTGGAAGAATAAATGATTTTTTTCTCATTACATATTACTACAGATTGGTTTCTTATTAAGTGCTCATCTCTCGACTAGCTTATGCCACCCACCACTTAAAGTATCTAAGATCTTTACGATTTATGCAGACTATAGTTGTGATGGGAATCATTATTTTTATGCTCGAGATTTCCGAAAAAGGGTCATACATTTCATAATTTTCTTAGATTGCTGACTATACGGTGTACACTGTACACACACATCACAAGCCTAAACCTGTGAGTCACGACGGCACTGATTCTACTACTAAACTGGACAATTTTAATGGTCAGCTCGGATTACTCACGTTCGCAATACTTTATGCAACGAGCTTTATGCCCCCAAGGAATGCTATCAGAGCTGTGCCGTATGGAACTTTTTGTTGGAACAATATAAACCCTTGCATATAATTTTGAAACTGCAGACAATTCAATTTCATATATTGTTTTGATTTTCTTAGCGTCCGTATATCTACCGAATATGGAGCGTGCATCACCGTGCCAGAACAAAATTAGTGAGTTCACCACCGGTCGGGTTTCTCGTGGATCTGAAGGTGGCAACAGGGTCATCAACGTTCAGCCGCAACCAGTATCTGCTAACCTCGACCAAAGGAAAATGGACCTTCTCCAAATCGAAATACTAGATAGGGAAATTCTATCTTTGGAAAAGGAGAAAAGCCATCTTAAGAATAAACTTGAGAAGCTTCAGAGGAGGAAGCCAGGGTAAGCAAGCGATGCAAAAGTCATGAATGGTGTAATCTGTCCAAATATCAGCTATCCCACATCATCAGATTAGTCTAAAAATATACATCAACATTGCATTAATGTAGGTGGCACGATATGAAAAACACAATCTATTTAGGTATCTTTTTTATCGTAAATTATAAAGGAGTGCGCAAAGCACTTAAAAACAGTCACTATTTTATTCAGTACACGCCAAAACAATATAAATTTTTAACTTGCTTAACTTAAATATCAGGTTTCACGCTTGATAGTTATTAAAGAGTCATTATTATTGGCCAAACATAGCTCTGCATTCGGTAGGATGATGAATAGCAATCCCAAGGCGAAACTGCTCACAAGCTACAACAATCTTCGTTCTTGTAGATATGACTAGATAGCCTTTTAACAATGCCTTGGTCCTTACTCCTTATGCAATGAAATTTGATAAGTTCAGCGAATAAAAATGGACGAGAGCATCTCGCCTAGGTGCAACATTTTGTCCAAATGATGTACTGCCATTCTCTAGCATAAATAGCTTCAGGTTCCCAGATAATAGATCTCTTGAGCGAAAAGCAATCACAGCATTCACTACCCCTCTGTACACATTCATACAATTTCAAGGAAAAATTGAACTGGTCTTGTACTCTTGTACCGATGGAGAGCAACAATGAAATCGTCTTCGTCGCCCCTTCTCCCATCTACGGAAACTTGGCGTAGGTGTAACATTCCTAATTTGGGGTTTACAACAACTCTAGTAAATAAATGCATAACGCAAGTAGAAAAAATTGTATCGTCATCATCACATAGAAAGGCAAAATCGAGGTCTATTCTTGTAGCAGTGTATAAGATAACACAGTTATTATTTTGAAAAATTAAGAAAACCAACGCAAAAATTCACTTCCACAATGCATTTTGGTACTTGTACCATGTCATCCTTCATAAAAGCGAAGGACTAGGCAAAATGCAAACTTTAAAAATATTTTTTATTAAGCTGTTTGATGTCGATACAAAGACAATAAAAAGAATTTAGGTATGCCTGAATACCTCGTAGTACTGACGTGCAAAAATATCTTTTGCTCCGTAAAAACTGCAAAGAATGCAAAAAAAATATTATCAGAAATTCCATTTTTGTTTGAATGTAGCCAAGTGAAAGTGACTTGAACTGGGTAGTAAGCTCGTAAATTCAGAACAATAGAAGCGCGATTGTACATTCCTCAGAGTTGAGTCATTTGCAGTAGCTCGTGATAAAAGTTGATAAGCTGCTTTGTACTATTTCCGCATTTTAAATATCTGCAGAGTTATCATGTCTGAGACAGATTACGTGCGAAGAAGGGACGAGATAAATCGGCTGTTGAAAAGGGACGAAAAGGAAATCAGGGAGATACGACAGGAGCGTGATCAGGCAAGGAAAGACAAGAAGAATGTGGAGTCAGCTTATAAAGATGTCCAGGAGTACGTTAAATCTGACATAGATTTTTTTGCAATTTAAGTGCATTTTGCCATTCGAGCACTTTTTGTACTTTTACTAAATCTCTTGTTCTTTGTAGAAAGTACGAGCGAGTATTGAAGTCATTGCAATCCCTGAAGGACAAAGAAGACTTGCTGATTGAACGGGACAATGAAAATTTGGTAAAAGTGCAGCAACTGGACAAAGAGCTGGAAGAATATAAGGAAACCGCTCGGAAGCAAGTTGAGAGGTAATCCTAAGCATTTAATTTCCCCTCCAACTTTTACTGCTAATAGCGAAGTTATAGTTAACCTTAGTAAATTGATTTTAGTGCCCTTAATACTTTCAGTGAGTACCAGAACTGGCTGTCGAAACTTGCTGAAGCGGAAGCCACTAATGTGAGGCTTAAAGCGTTAATTAGGAAGTCGGAAATGAAAGTGGAGAAAATGGAGCATGAACTTGGACGAAGGAATAAGGAGAACGATCAGCTCCACAACTTGTGTGATGACCTTATCAATAACAGCTCAAGGAAAAGTTCAGTGCAAGAGGATTATATTAACAATGGCACGAGCTAAGGCTCCATAACTTGTGTGATGACCTTATCAATAACAGCTCAAGGAAAAGTTCAGTGCAAGAGGATTATATTAACAATGGCACGAGCTAAGGAGCTCCATGCATAAACTATCTATGATAATGATAATGATATAAGCATAAAATTAATCACAGTATCATCATATTTATATCAATTAGAAAACCTACGTAAAGATACTTTTTGTCATGATATTCATTTTTGTTACCACTTTATTTCAAATCTAGTAAATACGTATATGGGTCAATGACTAACTGCTAAATCGTACGGTTAATTATGACTAGTGCTTATGACTTATTAGTCTATAGACTATTAATTTAATTGATAATTAAGTAAAATGTTCTTTAAAAAAGCAATCCCGTTCGTTCCTGTCTAGTATTATAGTAATTGACTATTTGTACTCTGGTCTTTGTTGGCTAGTCTGAAAAAGATTCCAACAACGCCCCAATTTCTAGGCGGCAACTCATTGTCATCGCCATCTACGTGCTTTTGTTTTGTTTACTTGCATACTACACAGCATGAAATGAAGAGTTGTTAGAAGTTTGCCGCTAATTAACAACATATTAAAAGTTTAAAATGGAAGTGACAGCAAGTTCTGAAGGTGCGGGGAAGTGTGACCCTCTCCAACTAGTTTTGCATTGGTTTTTTCATCAGTTCACACAAAAACGTTTATGTCAGAGGGACCTGTTGAAATTGCAGAACCTGTACAAAAGTACGGTTTTTCGAAGTTTGCATAAGAACGGTCTCAGTTTGAGCTGTAATATTAGTCAAGAAGTGCTTTTACTCGCGAATGAGTGGGTGACATCTGTACTTAGTCAGGACGTCCAAAGTTCGCCTTCGCCCCACCGGAAGCAGGACCCAAACATATTGGAAGTTACGTCAAGGGTAATTCTTTACCGCTTGCAGATTTAACGAGCTTGCTTGTACATCATTGTTACATCATACAACATTGTAAATCTTTAATTGTGCTTTTACTCCTAAAATTAGTTTGCGTATATGGGGCCAATCTCACATTTAGTTTTTTAAATGATGTTTCAATGTTTGTCTAATTTTCAGCTGCAAAAACAACTTTCAAGTGCCCCTTATGTTACTTCAATTACGTATGAGGAGCCGATCGGAAATCTGCGACTGTTCTTAAACTTGCAGGACGTTACGGGGGCGATTGTAAAGAATGGAGTTAATCGCGAGTGGAGGACACCTGGGAGTAGCATCAAATATCAGGTATCAATGATCTTATTTCAGCTAAAAATAAAAATATTTCAAGTTCGTTCAAGTTGCACGCATTCGCCTTATATACACGTGTATATAAGGCGAATGCGTGCAAAGTAAAGGTATATTCTTTGAAGTTCATTCATTAGCATCGGTCTGCAGAAAAGAATATAATTAAAATTAAGTGTGGTGTGTGTATCTTTATGTTCGTAGGTACAAATTGTGATGAGCCATCAGTAAGGAAATTGATGGCTGTAGTGGCGAGTTATCATGGATGGAGTATCGAAAACATTTAATAGCTCAAGGAATCTCCAAATTATTGAAACTTACAGGTCATCAAGTGGATCAACTACAGTACGCGTCTCTTTCAAATGACTCTGTTGATTATAACAATATACTTGTGATTGGAAAAGAAATGAACAAGAACGGGTCTATAAGCACTGAGGAACTGTTTGCCAGTCCTGACGCTATTTTAAACGAAACTGTGAAAGAAGTAACCTCTGACTATCGAAGCATTCGGGAACTCATAAAGTAAAATTTATGTATCAAAAAATTAGCCACTGATTAGTACAACTCATGCATTGAACTTTCCCTATTTCTAATTTCGTAACATTTTTTTAAATTCACAGCGAAAGACTAAGCAGTATAAGCGAATTAAAATGCACAGAGTCGTTGTTGTCATCTTGGGAAACATCAGCGCAAAACCTGTCAAAAGCTACTTTTCATTTTGATATTCTGCAAAAATCTTTGGATACTGCAGTTCATTTATCTCGATTTAGTACTATAAAGAATGACAGCCACAGTAAGTCTTTGTGTTGTAATTATAGTTGTAGCGCCTTGAAATATACTTTAATATGGATACTGCAGTTCATTTATCTCGATTTAGTACTATAAAGAATGACAGCCACAGTAAGTCTTTGTGTTGTAATTATAGTTGTAGCGCCGTGAAATATACTTTAATATTGGGAAAATCGGTTTTACTGACTGCAACTTTAACGATTGCATTATTAACTATTTGACTATTTACATTCCAGGTGCCCTATTTATTATGTACAACTATGCAAGGATTCTTTCGATTTTGAAGCGATTTAATGAACAGGTGGACAAGGCTTCTACCTATTTACATTGCAGGTGCCCTATTTATTATGTACAACTATGCAAGGATTCTTTCGATTTTGAAGCGATTTAATGAACAGGTGGACAAGGCTGCGTATCCGTCGTTAGAGAACATATCCGCAGTAAATTTTGATAAAATGTGTGACACAGAAGTAAGATGTCAAATAAACGAATGAAATATATCACTCGTAGATTGAAGTTGAATTTGATATTAGAGTTTAGCCGTTTTGACTAGTTTATAACCATTTGAACTTCTTTTTTTATTTTAGGAAGAAGCGCAGTTGCTGCAGTTGCTATTCGAATGGCCAAGAATATTGGAAACTGCCGTTAACTTTGTTCGTTTCGAGATAAATACATTTATGATTCCGAAATTTCTACTGGCAATCTCTAGAGCATTCAACAATTTTTATTTTGAAGTTGCCGTTTTAGTGGTATCGAAAGCATGAATCCTTCCATGATTAGGATGTACTACTCGACGATGATTTCACAATTCAGAGTTATTTTTTATACTTTTTTTAGCCGGCAAATGCACCCCACAACTTCCCAAATATGATGGCAAGAATTTATCTAGTTCAAGCAATTTGCCATGTCTTCCAAGATTCCTTGGACATTTTGCAACTGGCACATGCTGGAGTATAAAAATAAGTTTATTTTCTATGAAATGATTAATTTGCCTGGACCAAAACCAAAAATATATTAATAAACATATTTACAATAAATCTCTGGAGAATTAAATACTGGAAAAATACGTACAAGCTTCATTTTCATCTATAGGAAATTCACAAAATTAATTTCATAAACTGGAGTAAATTACAAATCTAAAAAAACAATCACAGAGCCAATAATAACTGTTAAATCATGTTTTCAATAGTTTCTTGCTAGCCGTTTTTCTTCAAAAATTGAATCAGCTAACTTAGGGATTGGATTCAAAAGGTCCGTTTTTGCTACTTAATGAAAACGTGTAAGAAAATGTAAATTAGTTGTATTGCTGTGATGATGCTACATCATGCAGAGATTCACTCTTTATTCATTTTTTATTTATTTATATTTATTTCATTTATTTTTCCCGTTGGAGAAATGGTTTCATGTTTGTGTATGAGGTCAGACAGACAGTCGGCTATTTTCATGTGAATCAGTGTCAAAAAGAGGATGCAAATAAATGATTAACCTTTAATTGATCCATTAAAATTTAAAAAGATTAAGACAGCTGAATGAAAAACGACTGACAACATTTGTTAGTATTTTAGTAACATATTCGGAATAATCAATCCATTGAACATTGAATAGATTTCGATTTCATTATATAACTTTTTATTACTTGCTACGTCTAATGTAGTGTTTTGTATTTTAAAAAAATATTGAAACAATAAAAAGAAGCAGACTAAAAAGTATTGTAAATGCATACTAGTACAATCAGTAATAAAAATAATAATTTAAAATGTCATTACGCAACTTACATAGGTACCCACCTACATGAAATGTGTAATGTAAGAGCAATGGATGTATATATCATCTTTAAATCTATATTAGGGATTTATATATGTGTTAGTTTTGTGTCTCTAGGTCAGACAGAAGAACATAAAAGCCACAACTTGCAGTACACGAACGAATAAATTGTAAATGTAAAATGATAATAGGTATTTACAGATGTTCTATTAAGTCCTTCTGTTGAAAATAATCTGCGATAATGTATATCAATAAATTCAAAGTGTTGATAAAATCGAATATTTTTTCGTCTAATTTATCTTCCTTTGAATCACTGCAAGTTTGCGTGTCACTATTCTGTATTTGATCTTGAAAATGGAAGAAATCGTTCCACTGGGTAATAGAGTTTCGTAAAGTGATTAAAATTCTTGCTACACTTCTCAAATCTGACATCACGCTAGGATCTATCGGTTTACCAAGGCATGCTAGAACAGCATAAAGCCATTGCCCTTGGCATTCGTTCACAAATCCGTATGTTTTCAACCACAACAGATTATACTTCACGAGATTATCTAAATGGGCTTGATTAAATTGCATGACTAAATTCATCAAAGGATGATGTCCAAAGACAAAGGTGCTGAGGTCCTTTTTCACTGTAGTAGACTTTTTTACCGGATCGGGAGTTTCTGGGACATTATCACTTTCTGTTTCACTAGTTCCAGTGTCGCTGTCATTTCCTGATGATGATGGATCGACAGTCGAACTGTCCTTTTCATTTCCATCTCCATGTACATCCGGCTTTGAATTTATTAAACTATCAGTTCCACCAGATTTACTTTTTAAAGACTGGTTAGTAGTGTTTCCCGCAATTGCAGAATTCGGAATAGCAGAAGTACCACGTGTCGAATTTTGGACGATGCCACGGTCAGCTTCACTTTCGTCATATGTCCTTGTGTCACGGAAACTTACTAATGGGTCGTACAAATCTAAGAAAAAGTCGTGAAGCTTTTCATCTGGATTTTTCAATTTGGATATAGAAGCAAGTTCAATAAAAGGCTGGCCAAAGCAGAACTTCATCCAGTGTTCAGAATTATTGTTTTGAGGCTGTCAATTAAATTAAGAATACAAAATATTCATTCAATAATATATCGGATCCAGAATCCTTACTTTTAAGGGCTATTGAGTGATTGAGTCAATAATATTGACTTTGGTTAAAACATAACATCCTTTTACTAAGACGTACAATTTTCACAGATTTCTGTATGAAGATCTCTCCTGATTCATACGCATGTCTTCTGCGGTCAACGCCAGTCCGAGTGTTGGAAAAAGTGGCAATAGTTTCCTTTCTCCATTTCGATGATGGCAGTAATTTTGTATTAACGTTTTGAAGGATTTCTTTTCCCTCTTCATATGCAGTGCACATCTACAAGTACATAAATTAAATTAAAATACATATTATCATTTTATTATTACATTACGTGTCTTTCCAGTCATTGTAATATTTCAATTATATATACCTATATAATATGTCATCACCTCACGTATCACCTTAATGGTTAAAAACCTATTCATTTTATTTTACTGTATTAGTATTAAATTTTTACCTGCAAAAATCTCTCTAAATAGTTCGGATTAATTGACTCAGGTTCCTTCTTTGCACACGTTCTGGCCACAACAGCTACTAGAGGAAGTTTTGAAGTATCGGCGCAAACAACTTTTGGAACAGTTCGTGTCTCCGCCATCACCTTCATCAAATACTGAGATCCATTCTTTGGAGAAGCTCTTACATCATAATTCTTCAAATCATTAGAATCCACTCCCAACGCTAGCTTTTGTAGAGCTATGTCATCAGAACCGTCTGAGTCAGACTCATCCCTGGTCCTGGTCGTCTTCTTTTTAGCAGCCCGATTCGAATATTCAAAGTCAGAATCCGAGTCTGAAGCTAACATCCCAATTTGTTTCATCAGTCAACAATCCACAGTCAATAACACCTACAAAAAATTAAAAGGTCTCATTCAAGTCAATACTCAACACTCAATATCCGATGTCATGCATGCAATCTATATCAATGATCAACAGTGTTCAGTTATCAGTTACATAAAATAAATGCAGAACACTGTATCCAGTGTATCAACTGGACAATAAAGTTTAAATATACTACTTTTCACTTTATTTTACTAACGTACATGCATACCTTTACTATCTTAACAGTAGTTTACTCCCAAAAAGCCAAATAAACGAAAGCTCATCACCCACATTAATTTTTATTACACCCTAATTAATGGCAGCGTTAGCACTATTGACAGCGTCCGTCAAAAGCAAGTAAATACTAACTGAGGGTTTGAATATTTTATAGTTTCCACTTTTCCAGTAAAAAATAATTATTATTCCCTTTAATTAAAATAACTAACCTCTTCTGCAAATTTCACAAACAACAAAGACGTCAGCGAAGAATTCACTTTCCTTCGTCCACCTGAAATGAAACGAGGAACATGAAACATTGAATTGAAGCATATCAGAATAGCAGCTGCTCTGCTTTGCATACCGACTATCCCGACTATCCAAACCATGTCCATTTTTACCAGTGTAATACAGAATGCAGCAATACAAAGAGTTGCGCAGGATTTTGCAACACATTCGTTACTCTCGCGTTGCCCCAGCCTTTTTCACACGACGCGCTGCAGTGTGAAGGGACTCTACCATGCCGCACTAGCCAACATAGTTCTCTAGCTGGGTTTTGCCTTTGCAGAGTGGAGTTTCTATTACGCATTGCTGGATACTTTAGTTGGTGGAATAGTTTTATCGGTAAGTTAATTCTATAAAAATTAATTGCAAAGTTAAAAGTAAGAAGTTTAAGAATTGGTGGTAATATTTGTGGTTCTTGATAGTATCTGATTTTAATTTGTCTTTAAGTTAAAATAAAAGGTTTTTTTATTGAAGCTACTCGTGCTCGCGGAGTTATAAAAGTGAATTTATTCTTTAGCAGGTGACAGGTATAAACACCTTTTAAAATGGCGTTGCGACCAGCCGTTAAGCCCCGCCTCGTTAAGAAGCGGACCAACCGCTTTATCAGGCATCAGAGTGACAGATATGTCAAAGTTAAAGTAAGAAATTTTTTTATAAGCGTAGTATTTAAAATCAAGGTGTTTGTGGAAATTGGTCATACCGTATTTAATACTGTGTGCAAAAAATGAACAGTGTTTAATAATGTTTTCAATTTTCTTTTGTAGGATCATTGGCGTAAGCCAAAGGGTATTGATAACCGTGTTCGTAGGCGTTTTAAGGGCCAATACCTTATGCCAAACATTGGTTACGGAACCGCAAAGGCTACCAGACATATGCTGCCTACAGGATTCCTCAAGGTTTTGGTCCATAATGTTAAGGTGAGAATTGTTTTTTCGTGAATTTAAGATTTAAAATTAGTTAATATGGTTTAAATTAAAATTGCCAAAATGTGCATGTGTAGTGAAATTAACTATCTGTATTCAGTGTTCAGATCAGATTAGGTTTTGTCATTTTAAAATTATAAATTTAGGTTGTGGTTGTGGGCCCTTTTTGCCATGCATGGGTAGAAAATTATTGCCTATGCATTTTCCTAGTGGCCCAAAGTAACTTCCTTTGCAATTGTTTTATTATTTGAGTTAATCAAATTATGTAGTTGATTGTAAAGGATTACATGATAATATGATATGACAAAATAATCGCAAACCGATTTGGGATTTGGATTTGAGAATAAAGTTTTGTTTGATTATGGGTTTTACTTTTTCAAGATTGTTTAGTTTTAATTTAGTATAGAGAGAGATTGATGAGACGGATAAGTTTAGTTTAAGAAAATCTAAATGAATTAATGTAGGTAAATTATGGAGTACTGTTTCTGCAAAAGTTAATATTAACTTTTTGCGATACTATTTTTTATATTTGCCGTTCTCAGTTTGTAATTTTAGTTAGCATTTACTGTTTTGAAATAAAGATTCCATCATCTTTGATATATATACATCATGAATGTAGTTATTGTTTTTATCTAAGGGAAATGTTTATCATTCCTAAGTACATGTTAATGTATTCTAATTTCGTGTGCTATATTACATACTACTATACCACTATGCACGCAGGGTTCAATTTTTAATTGGTTAGGGCTGTTAGGCAGCGTCTATGACTTTATTTGAAGTGCTTCGTGAAACAAACTGCAAACAAGTATTCGAATGATGAAAGTTAATATCATATGCTTGTTGTGTTTTTATGTATATTGATATTCTAGTTGCAGTTGCAGAGATGAACTGGTACATAATTTTTTAAGGAAAACAAAAACAAAAGTTTCTATATGAATACAAGTTTCGTATGAGATAGCCTCATTATGATTGTGTTTCAGTCGTTCAGTGTTTCAAAATGAAAGTCTGTCCAAAACAGAAACGGAGGTTTGAGAGCAAGAATCTCTGCCGCATCCTAAACCTTCGATATTTTACTCGGAAAGCTTATTAGATTTCGAAATTTAATTGTAAGATTTATTTGTCAGACTCTGAATAACGGCGACACATATTTTGATACTTTGCGGAAGGCTATTTATGTAGTGTTCAATTATGTTCAATTTATGATATCTGTGCTATTTTTGAAAGTATTCGTAGAAGAAAGAATGGTAGGGTCGCACGTTTGCATTTAATTTTCAAGTCATCTAGGAAAGGTTTGCATTTTTTCCTGTCATTAAACCATTGGTAAATATCTGCAATGTTTAATGTGATGTTTTCCACAAACGAAGTTAACTGGAAGTACAAGAAGGACTAGACGAAAGGTAAAAACTTTAGAAGAGAAGTAAGCATTTGGAGCTGTCACCTTCTGGAATACTGAAAGTGAATTGAAAGTCGCTTTAATAGTAAAAGTGTTACTCGGTAGAGGAGGTATTGATGCTGAACTTAAACGGTTGGTGAGTAACAAAGCATTTTCTATCCTCGATCTTACCCATGTCTGGCAGTCTTTCACTCAGAGTCACGCTTCGCTTCTCCCTGTCGCAATAATTCCAACAGATGCTCATCATAGGCACGTATTCCATACTTTTCACATTGCATCATGTCTGGCAGTCTTTCACTCAGAGTCACGCTTCGCTTCTCCCTGTCGCAATGATTCCAACAGATGCTCATCATAGGCACGTATTCCATACTTTTCACATTGCATCATGTATTCCCGGTGACCCTCAGGAAAGCTATCTCCAAGAAGGATCACATTCCACCGAGTATTCCACTTCGGCAAACTATGTCTAGAAATCGGACGCTGAAGATACGGGAACGGACCCAAACAAGGGCATGGCAGTTAATAGAATTATACTCACGGTTCCACCACACAGATGCATTTCAGTAATATGCAGTGTACAGCAGAAAAAGGAAATCGTGCTTTCACGATCGAGGATCTGTCCATTAACTGCTTTCTTTGTTTCTCGGAAAGGAGACAGTTTTCGGAGTAGCGCGACATGTTTCATGGAATCTTCGGTAAACACAGACAAAATAGACAAATGCTTGTCGGTAAGCAAACCAAATTTTGCCTTTTCCCTAAAAATTCTACTGTCAGTATTCCTAATGCATTTAAAATATACATTTTCTTGACCATTCCTAATGATACCTAATTTTTCGAAATGAAGCATTCAAAATCATGACCTTCCCAACAACAAGTTTGCATTGTTGCATTTTGGAACTTCATAATTTGGGGAGTTTCTCGTATACGTGAAAAGAAATATTAAATGTTTTACTGCATCTTTTTTTGCTGTAAGCACTCGTAAAGTAACAAATAAGTAGATAATTTGCTTTAGTCTTCTCCCTGGTACAATATGTGGAGAACAGAGTGTGTTACCGGTTTCTGCACTAAATAGCATCGGAAAAAGTCATAAATCACACCTTATTTCAACATTAAATCACTACTTTATGTATACCACACCACCATAATTTCCTTTCGTCTCCCTTACCTTAAAATGACATAACTTCATCATCATCAAGCACACATTCTCTCCCAAAAAGAGTGCGAGTGAAAGTGCCTATTTTGCTGCGTTCTCCGTTTTCCTTGCATAGCGTAAATTGCAATTATGTAATTATAATTACAGCTCATGCAATCAGCAAGGAAGGAGAGACGCATATGAGACGGACGAGTTGATTTTTTTTCTTTCCCTTCTTTTTTCGTTGAAATATTTTTATGGGATAGGAACAACAGACTCGTTAGTCGTTACAAAGGCACACCTCTTCCCCTCGGTGAGTTCTGGGAATGCTACATTTTTGCTGAAAATATCCTAAATCTTTTTTTTTCTCTCTCAGCTTGTCTGGCAAAAACGCTTCGTGTTTCCGTCTCGAGACGACGATCTTCACCATCATCATCATCATCAGCCTCGTCGTTATAATCCGTCTGTGTGCTCCTCAACATGCGCTTACTTGCATTGCAATTTACAATGCATTTTGAGTGTTACCAAGCGAGAAGGCAAACAGCAATAAGTGAATAAGCGTTTCTCCTTATATTAGGTTGATCACGCCAAATCGTCTTGTGTTTCCTCGATAACTTCAACTCGTCCACATTCGCAGAAGGAAGCCAACCATACCACTGATGAGCTCACGGCTCACATCATGTTTCGAACGCAGCATATAGAAGAGAGGGACAAAGGCAGGAGGCAGAGGAGAAATGGAAGGAAACGGATTGCGAAAAGGTAGCACAGCATGGCATAGCACCACCAGCACAGCACGACGATGAACCAACAAAAAAAAGTATACGAGTAGAGACAGAAGAGCTTGAAACTTGCAAAAATTTTGCAAACCATTTTCTCTTTGCAAAAAAACCTATGAAAAGGAGTAGTAGCTTCAGTCTAGCTTCTGTTCGATCCAGTCAAAATAAACTGAAAACGGCCTAGTCAAGCCAGCCAAAGCAAGCCCAATTGGGGAAAGAGATCCCTCCTGCAAATCGCATTACACTCCGATCACAGTTCTCAGACATGATTTTCGGGTATACTCTGTTATCACAGCTAAGCCAGCCAACACACCAAATTATACTTGGATCGTGAATCTCACGAAAATGGAAGGGACAGTTTTTGATCAAGCAACCAAAAAACTACCTTCGCAGTTTACATGCTTGGCAAATAAGGCAGGTCAAATTCATAACTGCTTTGAAACAAAATCCTAAAAAAATGTTACCTTTTCTACGAGATGTTTTATTCTTGTTTGGCTATTTCATAACATTTGCGGACTCCCTTTTTTTCTGCAGTTACAGTATAGATCTGTGCATTATTTATTGCAACATTACTTTTGCTGCTAGTGAATGAACTGAGATCACCTTCTTATTGCTGTAGGACGTAGATATTTTCTGCACGGTAGATTCAATCCATATCTAAAAAAGCCTTTGTTGCAAAAAAAAAAAGTTCCCCTTGCGCTTTCAATTCGTGTATATGAGAAAAGAAAATGACAATGACAAGAATGCTTCATCATATCATTTAGCTCTGTCCGTAACAAAACCTGAGAGCGGAGAGCAACCCAATGCTCACTCATTTTATTGAGAAGATACGGAATTCTAGTAAAAACTCCAATCAGATTTTGCCTACTCAACCGTATTCATCCTGTCATCTCCGCTCCGCCTCCCCAAAGGGAAAGCAATAGGCTTTGGCTATACTTATGTCTTATCTTTTTGCTACTCTCTCGCAACTAAATTTGATATGTGCCTATAGCTTTTAGACAATACACGAGTACCTACTCAGCGCTTAGATTAGCTGTACTAAAATCGAAAATGCAACCCTCAATCAAAGCAGACATTCACGGTATTGGGAAAACGGAGTGAATCAAGCGCACTCACTTTGTCTGCGGAGTGAAGCTGGCTGGGCGCATTTTACATGAAATCAAGGCAGATCTCTCAGCGTCATTATCAACGTCTCCATTATCAGAATTCGTCACATTATTATTGACATAGCACAGCAGAAATAGGAGCACCACCAACAGAAAATCTCTGACAGAAATGGAATGACAGTGCACAACACAAGCAGAAAGTGTGTAGGCCCATAATAGGCATGTAAAATATATTTATGCCATTTACCTTACCTTTTATACTTTCCCAATCACGCATAAATAATGTCAAGCACTCAAAAGATGTAAAATCGTACATGTATCTAAAACTAAAACATAAATGTTGATGACGGCGACGCGTCATAAGGAAATAAATAGATTGTTAAACGGATACAATACACAATTGTTGTCCACCTTCACATTGTTTATATTTAAAAGAACGGAGCAACTTGAGTAATTCATTGCTTGTTCTCTGTTCTGTCATTCAATAGTCTTCCTAGTTGATTATTTTGAAAAAAGCAATTTGATATTTGATAACATGCAATGTCCAAGCCAGCGGTTCATTCATCCTTCATAAACAACCTCTTTTAAGATGTAATTGTGTCATAAAAATATGAAAATAAAATGCGTCTCTGCACGCAGAGCACAAAAAGTAGGTTTTCTACCATATAATCCAAATGCAATGCAGTTCTGCAGCATTCACTTAACTAGTGCATAGTGCATTGCACTGATCTTATCAGTCTTAATGATAGTGTGCCGCAAAGTGCATCATCAGCATTATTTTATGTCATCAACTTTTATTTGACACGTGGAAATTACAGCGAAAGAATTTGGACGTCTCTTTTTTACTTCTGCTGAAGCTGCGAATAATGAATTTTTTGCAGTGGAAGTACCAAGCATGCAAAACAATGTCGTGCTGCCTGTCCTTCCGCAGATCCGGATCTTTTAAATGCACATTAAAATGCATAATATACTATTTCATTATATTACCTAATAACGTCTACCTCTACATTTCCTTATGCTTATTCCTGTGCCGACTCCCATAAAAGCATTAAACCTTTATAATGACAACTGTAAAAAAATGCTTTTTATCAGTCATTTATTCAGTCCACCCCGACAACACAGGAAAGAACAGCTACGATGACAGTTCATTCTTTGTCAATTACAGTGTCTGAGAGATGTCCTGCCGTTCTCCTCAGACGTTATGCCCAAGTAGATTTCTGTTTTTGCAAGGGACAATTATAAATACAAGTGCATTTTAGATTATGCATGCCTTTTTATGTGCAGTAAAAATACGCACACGCTGTTTCGTTTTCTTCCGTGTAGCATGTGACAATTATTAGCTCATCGTTTACTGACACTGTAATGACTACGCCATAATAATACTCAGCGTTATATAAAAGTTTACTTTATTTCATATTTAGCTGCAATCGCCGCGCAAAATATTTTTACAGGCTCTAATTTTTGTTAGGTAAGTACCTAGAATCCAGACGCATCAAACTTCCACGGTACGTCTGTTACATCCATAGACCATTTTGTTATGTACCTACCTGCAGTGCAACGGGCGATGCAAAAATGCTCAAATTGGAAATTATGCTTCTACCTAAATGAACATGATAGCACTGGTAAATCCTAACATTGTATATTTTATGGTGAAAAGTAATTGCAGTGCTGATATTTCATACAGTGCTTCCCAAAAAGAACAAAATGAGCCAGACAGACACATATTATTATGTTGCATTATTGCACTGCATATCGCATTCCTTTTTTTGCTCGCTCATCAAACCAACCATCGCCACGAACGCAAACCATCATCACCAGCAGAAAAAAAACGACCATATCAGTGTTACTAAAAAGGAACGCCAGCTTTTTTTTGCTATTATTATTGCATGCACTATTTTCATCCATTGCAGTCAGTGGAAGTCCCAGTCACTTGACTCTTTTAATTCCTATTCGCCTTCACATCATCCCTTCTCAGCATCACATAACATCATCCTTTTCCCATATAGCCAGGAGCGCATCAGAGGCACGCCAGACGAGGCGAAACTGTACATACCTGACACAATGACGATGACGATGCATAATATCACATCTGTGTGAATGCATTCATGTGAGTACATGATTCCTCATCCATTCCCAGTTATGTCGTGTATAAAACTGTTTCGCGCATACTTTTTTTTAAAACTCTTTTACCTGTCTGCCTTTCTAATAGCGTCTACCTACCTTATTCTTTTTTTATTAACAATAAATAAATAAAATGAGAATTACTACAATGCAATGGTCTCTGAAAAACGAATACTTATATGCAGGCTCTTCTACAAAAGTTCTCCTTCTCGCATCCTATTTCCACTGCATCTGTAAAATTTATATAAAGTATCCGCTAGGGGAGAAATGAATTGTAAGAATATGCTACAAGCAGAGAAACATATAAATAGATCGGCAGCTCAATAGGGGCAAAAAGTTCGTTTTCATACACTTAAAAATAAAAGTATGCATAAAAAGGTCCACAGACA